>OY735224.1:31730683-31833183 GCA_963457665.1 Thysanoteuthis rhombus
TCAGGCCATTGTAATTTTCTGTCGGCTACAATTTCAACTATGATCTCTTGGTAATTGTTATCTCTAGTGACTGTCTGCCGATTGGTATTCGATTGACATAATGGATTTTACATATCTGATTGTTTTTCTTCGGTACTTTTTGCCGTCTTGTGGTCTCTATATGATAATAAGTATTATCCTCTCTTGTGCTCTTCAAAGTATTTTTTAGTCTGAGATCCAATCGATTGGTTACATATTCCATCTCCATAGGTGACTATCATGACAACGCGTTGGTTTTGAAACCACCTTCTCAAAATAATGGGGTCTTTTTGTTCTTGAATGTTGAAAGCTTGCAAACATAGGGTGATTCTTTGTTTGATTCATACCTCTCAGGATTTCATTGAGAACCTTTGTCTCGGGAAGATTTAGAAGTCTGCTTTTATCAGTTCTTCATTTCTGATTTTGAACCATCTAGCTCCGTTGGTTGGACTTGTACACGTGATACATGTAGCCAGTCAGACAGATAGACAGACAGACTAATTTGGACACTGGAGAAATCTGAGTAGTCAATTTTAGATAGTGATGATGAGAAAATGATCTAAGTCATGGAGGAGGAAGAGGAGGAGGAGGAGGAGGAGGAGGACGAAGAAGTAAATGTGAAGGACAGCGATTGCCTGTAAGATATTCACTCACATTCGTGTAGTTCCTATCGTTGAAAGTACCTTGACAAAGTTGTGACGAATTTCTTTATTCTGGTCTACAATTCTTTCAGGTTTCTAACAGCTTTCCCCGCCAGGATGAAGGTCTTAAAGAATCCAGAGACATCTTTATAGTCAATTCCAAATTTTTCATTCGGGATGAAGTCAATATTGGTGGTAATGCTAACGAACGTATTCATTTATTTATATTTACAAATACACAGACACAAAGTACATTATATACATGCATATGTGTGTGGTATATACATACGTCCAGATATATACGTATGAGTGCGAATGAATGTGAACATAGATTTATAAGGTTGTTCAGTGTTCTCATTTTTCATATTCTTGATGTTTATACATATACACAAACAAAAACAATCATGCATATATATATATATATATATATATATATATATATATATATATATATATATATATATCTTCAAATTTATTTGTTGATTATTAAATGAAACTATTTTTCACTCCAATTTTTTGTGTGTATCAAAAGTATTTGCCTTTTGTTCCAAAACAATCTTTCTAGTTGATTAAATTACCAAATTCGATACAATGATTTGGAAAACCTTAATTTGACGCTAGAAATTCTGAAAAGATTTCATAGAAGTTCCTGAAACTGGTAGAAAACATTATCAGTCCGGAAATGATGAGTTCAACTTCTTGGAAGCTGTAGATATGATGTGATATTTCCTGGGGTTAACATCTTAATCCACGATTTCGATTTTCAATTCTCCCAAACTTTTCCCAACAAATGCATTATTAATCGAAAAGGTTGAAACCTTTCGCCTTGTTGAATTGTAAGCAACTGACTTCCTGTTCTGACCTTTATTTTGATAGCGTTTCCTATTGCAGCACAAGAATAAAACTTACTTGTTCTCAAATCGAATATCAGATTCTCTTACATTTGAAAATATCAAAAGTAACAGATAGTAATCGAACCTAAAAGAGATCACGTTCAACTTTACAAGGGTTTACAGCATATATAGGCATTAAACGAGACCAACGCATAAGGGTGATGCTTAGGAAATTAATCTTGCATACCATTGTTAGTAAGTTCAATCATTATTGATATTCCACTGTTATGGCTTAGTGAAGAACTAACTCAAGGCTGGAAGAATTTCTGAAAAGATACAGTCTGAGCAAAGAATATTCCATGAATTTTCAAATTATATTCAAATATTCAAAAAAACTCTTTCCAGCATCTTCAGACAGCTTAAAAATTGATAGACTTCAACCATAGATTTTCACTTAACCTTCGTGTCTGGCAACATTACTTGATTATTGTATTTTCTAATTTCTGGTCCAAATTATGTCAATTTAGAAAATGTCTAAAGATGTTGAAATAAACCCTTTGAAATCTATTGGACACCTTTTGCACTCATTGTAGAGGGAATAGATTAATACAGTATAGCACACATACATGAGTAAACATCGTTTATACTCACACAACTACTATCAGAGTATTATAAAAACTCAACTAACTCGTCAGAATGTTTCTACTGATATTATGAGTGTGACACATACAATATAGAGGATGAGTGGAGACTTAAAGTTAGGCATGTGAATAAGAATGTTGGGGAACTGAGAGAAAAACAGTTAGGTGGTCCAATAAGGGGGTGGAAACGGAGAAAAGGAAAAGAAAGGTTAGGTAGTTAACCAGAGATTTGGATGGGGGAAATGGTAATGGCTACTACTGATAATATAAATGTTAATTCAGAAGAGTATATGTGCATGTATACATGCAAATGTCCGTGTATGCCTTGCATTCGTTTGTAATTTTCTTGTACCAGAATCTCTGAACCTCATCATACCCGATTACTTACACTTTCCAAATTTGAATGAGGATTAAGAACCGTCAATAAGAACTGTCAACGTAGGAAAAAAAGTTTTTTTTTTCGTTTAATAAGTTGCTGAGGCTGGTTGATTCACTCGGCTGGTTATGTATGTATCACGTGTACATGAACCTAGAGAGATTTACTCGTTATGTCTGGGAGAATGTCCTTGTTTGTTTCCCCAACTAACCCTTCTGAAAGTAATTATAGTGCTCCAGTTTACAATGTAAATTCATTCTAGATTGGTCACTTAGTTTGTGTCTAGCTGCATCTGAAAATGCTTTATTTTTGAAAAAAAAGACTTCTTTGTAAAATTGTCGATAAGAAGCGAGGCATTTAACTTATTCATGTATCACCCTTTTTCAGTTGATCACCCCAAACAAGACATACTGTTGAAATCTTTCGATGATGCAAATGTTTTTATTGAGTGACTAATTAGACCTGCCACTATCATTATCATTATTATTATCAAAGCAACCAGTGATGTTCAGTTTGAAGATAATTCTGTTTGGTTCTTGTCTTATTCACCTCTTACCCTCGCACTTTGACCCATTTGTGTTGAAGAATATCGTTGCATTGTGTTGGAATAGGTTCATAAACAAGACTTAAACCCTCAGGGAAATTGGCCATCAGCCCAAAGGTATTATACAATTTCCAGCGATCAAGCTGAGACTAATTGTCTTCATTAATAATATGAAATTGATATTCTGCCCAATTTACATCGAGCTGCCTTTGCCAACAAAGGACAGTTGCCATGTTTTCTTCCTTTCTTGGAATTATGTTTCGTCTTTTGTTGGAAATAGACGGAAATGTTTGATACGAATAATCTCCTTTGTTTTATTCACTTGTTGGAATGTTTACAATTCTGCTTCTTGTTCAAGGTACAACGGCCCACTTAGTGGATACGTATGAGATTGAACAAAAACACCTGGCACTTTTGAAAATGTTGTTCCTTTCATTACTTGGTTGACGAATTGATCTTATTTGGTGATCTAACAGTAGTTTATAGAGATATTAGTCAAGTTTAAGATACCAGCCCCTTGGTTTCATTTATGCGATAGGTACACGCAGCACATTTTTGATAAAAATTATTCAAAACATTTATATAACATTTTATTCACTAATTTGTTCATTAGTATGTTATGCATCTTCGGGAATCTCCAATTATTAACAATATTTACACGTCAACATTTTCATGTTTGAAAGCAAATAAAAGAATTTATGAAATTACTTCCACTAAATGATTTCAAAATCAAACAGGGTAAGTGGAATGTTTCCATTCATGTCAGGAACCATTCTCACTTCTTGATGCCAGTCTAAGTTCTCAAGTAATTAATTATCCTAATTATAAAAGATCAAAAGACAAATTGAAATGATGGATTAAAAGTGATTCCTGTTTTATCAATATTCATAACAGTTTACAACAACACGCCTAGCGGCAGCAGGGTCAAATTCCATTCATGCCTTTATTCTGACTGATGATGATTTAAGCAACTTTCGTGATGTATGTGTATTAATGAATAAATCTGTTCGTGAGAATCGTCAGTTTGGCTCGGTTGTAAGGGAGCTGCCTTGCAAACTCATGGTCAGAATTTCAAAGCACCGTAGGAATTTATATATATATATATATATATATATATATATATATATATATA
Source organism: Thysanoteuthis rhombus (assembly GCA_963457665.1). NCBI lineage: Eukaryota > Metazoa > Mollusca > Cephalopoda > Oegopsida > Thysanoteuthidae > Thysanoteuthis > Thysanoteuthis major. The sequence continues at coordinate 31,734,869 of OY735224.1, forward strand.
TATATATATATATATATATATATATATATCATCAGCCTTTTGCATCCGCTGTTTAACATTGACCTTTCCCAACAGTTGCCAGACTTCTCTATCATTCAGCGCAAATATCTCCTGAAGCTATCTAAATCGTCACGCTATCTTATTTTTGTCGATCACAGTTTTTTTTAATTTTATTCGATATCTGGGGATCTTTGTTGTGTGTCGTGATGTCCACCCATTGTCCATCGTTCTTGCAACTTGTCTAGCCCCGTTCTGTTTGTGTCTTTAAATGAATACTATGAGATCTCTTACCTAATCCTGATTTTTTCCAATATACTGTGCTATCTTGTTATCTCTCCGTGTGATTTTAAGTACAATTATCTCCTATGCATACTGCATGGATTGATATGTTTTAAGTTAGGTTTCCAAGTTTTGAGCTCCATAACAGTGATACAAACGGTTAACTAAACGGCAAACAGTTTTCAGTTCATTATTGAGTTATTTCATTTATTCATATCTTGCTGTTCGCTGCTCAAATAATCAGAGGCTTCAAGGGGGCACAGGGAAGGGTATTTGGCTTGCAGTATTGAGCTTAGTATAGAGAACGGACATCTCCTTGGAAGGATTGACAGGTTCACCATGGAACGCTCTCAGCATGATTACCCAGCAACTTACGGCGCCTGATATCCTCAAACGGTCACCCATCTAAGTATCGACCAGGTTTGTCGTTGCTTAACTTCGGTTGTCGTACAAGAATCGATGTGCCAAACGTAATTTGGTGGAAACTTAAAATTAAATCCACCACACATTCAGAAACATTTTACAGTGACCTCAGGGACCCTTTTCGCCACTGCTGAAAATTAAACTGACAATTCAACTGTACGTTATTTTTCCCCTCTTTTCATCAAAACTTCCTCGGTGTTATCTTTCCGCCATTTACCAGCAAAGAAATGAGTATTAGTGTCGCCCGGCTTGTTTCACCTTAGAGGGTCCTTCCCAAGCAAATACATTCATTACTTAATTTCTTTATTCCAAATTTTGACAGTGTCTATCATACACAAATGAGGGATCAACTAAACTGATTCCTGTTGGGAAAAAAGACCAATTTTACGTTCAATGATTGAGTGTTGGTTTTAGGGACTTCCAAGTTGTATATTCAAACGTGCAAGTATCTCTAAGAGTATTGACTGTGTGAAATAAAGGTCGGCATACCGGTACACTCCAACCACATTTTGTTTTCACCTTCTTACTATATATGTCCAAATAACAGGGAAGAGATCGTGCATCTATGGCCTGACTGTCAGAATTGTTGCCAAGTGGTGTTTTAGATGCAGGTGGGGGGGGGCATCTCTGGTTGCGATGGTCTCGATTGATTGACATGGTTGACTGACAGGATGACGTGCCGAAACACACATATCATCCCTCGCCACTTCCCCTTCAATGTAAGTCTATATGGCCTAACTCTCATGCATTTTAGCCCGTAAAGACGCAAAGCATCTCAATATTTTTGGTGAAATAGAGGTAAAGATAACACTTGAAATATGAGTTTTTAACAAGCAACGTTTAGAAAGTTGTTTCCTTGAATTGTGCATGACAATTAATGTACACCCAATCATTGAAGCGATTGTGGGCTTCCATAGGAACTGGGTGCTAGCCCTATACTCAAGATTGACATTCTTAAAGGGCTGAAGGGTTCCAGCTGTCCTGCTATCTAAATGTAACTTGGATGAAAAGTGGATCCTCATCTTCCCAACGTGTACAAAGTGAACACAGGCTGTCCCAGTCAGAGTTGAAAATCAGTCCCACCGAATTTGAAATCAGTTTTCAATTATTCCCATTTACGATGCGTACCTGAGGAGGTCGTAGGGTACAAATGGCTAAATGATGTGTTTAAAAGATCAACCCAGATGAGGACAACAGTCTGGAATAATGTATATATATATATTGGTGAACTTTCATCTAACAAATCAGATCTTAAATGCAACTCTAAAAGATTTAGAAATCCGTCAGGGAAGTAAGTTCTATCCCCACCGGATGCTCCATGTCTATTAACTCACATTTTAAATGAAAGAAAAATCGACGGCACCAACCTTAAGGTGAATATTTGTAATTGTAGACAATTTGATCCTCACTGGATGCCCTGTTGTTGCGTCCTTGAGTCAAACCAAATGTAAAAACATACAAAGGCTCCTAAAATAGAGCGAAGTCTTCTTGTTAGACCTGCAGAACATTGTTTGTGTTATGAGTTCGAATCTCACTTTGTACTGGACTAACATGGCACTACGATAGAGTTAACTAATCTTATTCAACACTTTTTAATCACCCCCACCAACAACAGACAAGTTTGATTTCAGTTGTTATGTTTAGGTGACTGACATAAACATACACGTGCACACAGGCACATGTACACACACGCTTGCAGACTCATACAAACGCGCACACAAATTTCACTTATATTCTTACATATATATATATATATATATATATATATATATATATAATAATCTTACAGAAGTTTACACTCGATATTTTCCCTTACCAGTAAAAAATAAGTAATAAACGATGATATGACGTTCAATTCACGGATGCAGGAATTAGAATCATATTATTTGAATTATTTTTATGATTTATAAGATATTCTTCAAGATGGAATGATGTACTCAAACATAAAAACATAGAAATGTGACAGCGTCGAACATTTTCTTTGAGCATTTCTTATAACATGAGATAGGCTGAAATCACTTCTAAATAGATTAATTGAAAGTGTTTAATGTAAAGTACATCACTTATCCGAGTTGAGTGTTATGTACGTTACTTATAAGAATTAAATGTGTAGAAAAAACGCCTTTACAACGACTGTTTCAAATCGAAACGCCTTGAACTGAACATTTTCTGAATGCATGAAAATTCTTTCAAATAAACGTCATTGAAGACAAGTGCTTGCATTGTTGTTTCCCTTTGATTTATTCAGAAGCAATCAACTTAATCTGTTTTTACAATCGTCAAAGTAAGTTTCTTCAGTTTTCAGTTTGGACTGACAGGCTATGTACATATGAATAACTCATACAGACTGCACCAATGGAGTTAAAGGGCTCAAACTCTCAATATTTATTCGTTAAGTCTATTTTCATCTGAATCAAGTCGAAAATAGGTTTTGGATCGGGGTTCAATTTGAAAAGTAAATTTATGCTAACTTGATCCATTGCAGGGTGTCCAGCAGCATACCCACTTGTTTTGTACAAATTCAGACTTGCCAAGTGATCACTGTACAACCAAAGGGGAGGAAAATAACTTGATCATGCCTTCTTCCAGTGTTCTAATTGATCACCCCCAGCGCTACATGCTACAATAATCCTTAGTCAAGTAATCTGGTTTCCACTGATTGACTGATCAGACCTAATTATTTATATGATTGTTTTGCTTGATTCAGAAATGCTATTAAAAGATCCAGTGATGTTGTGTGCTAGTATGAGATATGAAGACTGTGTTACGCCAAACTTTGAAGAAAGTAGAATAGCCATTTTGATATTGAGATTTAAATTCCTGACTCCCATCTAAACTCGAACACTGATCACCAGCTCTTATTACTTTAAAACTAATTCAATGCAAACAGGCTCCCGGTAGTGTGAAGAGGTTGATAGCAAACAACTCCATCACACAACTATGGGTAGTGAGTTCAATCTGCACTGAATGCTTTTAGTATAGTAGCATCGTATATATAGTTTTCAAGAAAATTTATTTATAAGAGTAAAAACAGAGGAAAAAAGGTCTTTATATGAATTTAGGAAAAGAAAGTTTGTTTTTTTTTTAATATCCCTACCTAAATGTTTTGGGATAGTCATTTGCATTGTAAGTTTATATTAAACTGATTTGTCAGTTCGCGTCTGGCAGCATTTGGATTTTCTCAACAGAAAAACAAATTGATTGTTGTCGTATGGAGATATGACGACCGCTTTCAATCGCATTACGATAATCTGATGGAATACTGATTCTTATCACTGTCTACAGCCAGAAGCAACATTTGTTATTGCATTAATATACAGCTTATTCGTTTTGAGGGAAAAAATAGCGTCTACAGTTTTGATATGTATAAGTTGTGCTTGTTTTCGAAAGGAGCCAGCAGTGGTGGCAATATACGGCTTCCCATAACATCAGAAAACAGGAAGACAGACAAGAAAATACCAAAGCTATTCAGGCATTGCTGAGTGAAAATCTTTCTATAAAATTTTCGACGGAATTTTGGGAAGAGGTTTGTGGTTTTAGGTCGTATTACAGTTGAAATATTTCCAAATTACAAGTTGTGAATACGTTCAAAGATATACCTGAATATTTTCTATATTTATCTTGAATGACTGGCCACATTGGACACTGGAGAAACCATTTTATGAGGGTTATTAGTTGGACCAAAGCAAAAACAGTAGGGGAACAAATGAAAACTGAATTTACTCGACTATTCTATAGGCAGTGATTAGTTATTGGGTAATGATCACCAAAAGACCCAATAGAAAGAAAAAAACGTTTCTTTCTTTGGGCATACTTAGGGGTAAATGATTCAAGTTTTAACCCACTTCCTCAATCACTGCATCCTGTATTCATAGTACATACAGGTAGGCTGGAACCCTCAAAAACTGAAAAAAATTGGTTAGCAGTTGACTCATTGTTGAAAGCTCTATGGTTGGCAATAAGCAGTTCATAAGCGTTTTTTTAATCAACATGAATCATTTAGTGAATTGTGCTGTCATTTGATTTGTTCGTTGGAACCAATCAACATTTTTCCCTGGACTCAAGCGTTTAGCTCAGGTTGACGAAATGTATGAATCTGGCCTTCATGAATAAGAATCTTGAATGCAGTCTGAAAAAAGAACTTCGGCCAATGAAATGTAATTTTACATAAATATGTTTCCTTGCTGGATGATATCAAAATTATATCATGTCAAAAGATTGAAAACATCAATACAGTTTTATTTGCCTTGAGAGACAGGTTATGCCCAAATTATCATGAAACAATTTCATGTTTGTATTTTCACTAGCATTCAGTACTCACATACTCATGTCTCAGGGGTGAGGTTTGCACACAGAGACTACGAAGGAGGACACTGCTTACAACTCATCAAATTTCCTTTTATATATATATATATATATATATATATATATATATATATATATATATATATATATATATATATATATATATATATATATATATATATATATACGTGCATGTGTGTATTGTTATATACCTACTAAGTCAATTGAAGAGAATTTGAGTAGAACTGTAAGACTTTGATCCTTGGAATATAACAATAGAAGCTCAACTAATAAATCCCCTATGTATGCACGCGTTAGCATCGCAGTGAGTACCAAGATGCGTATGGTGTACGATATTGATTAGTTACTCTGATTCAGCATAAACTTTAGAAACAAGAAAGAAGTCATTGTATGTGCCTGCTCGTTATTTTGCTTCGCTATAATCGTGAATGTTGCACGTGAAAGGCTTTTTATTTACGACAAGAATGTGAAATATACCACCAGTGGGACGTTTCACACTCGGACTTTTTGCAAGTGTCCACTGAATATTTCCCAAATAAATATCACACCAGGCCCCGATGACGAAATTCGGTTCATTTTGAGAAACGAAGAAGAACTTTGATGAACGATTTGGTCTTTAAACTCACGACTCTGATAGAAACAGCTGACAGAAATAGACTGATTTAATAGCTTTCTCTCCTTGATTTTTCCATTCATCAAATATTCCAACTGTCAAAACAAAGTCAAGTGAAAGAGACACATTTATATTTTATGCACAACAAAACAAAGTTTTCCAGAAAAATTGAACGGCTATTTTGTCAAATGATTTCGTCATGTACGAATACTCATTTTGGTCAAAATTTGGTCAAATTTTCATTACCATATCCGAAGAGAAAAGTTTTTTTCGAAGAATTTCATAATTTCGTGTATCTTCAATCAGTAAAACCTCCCTCTTCTCCAGGAAAATTGTCATCTTTAGGAGATAAATTTCCAGGGTAGAATTGGGTTTTATTTACGATATAACAATAATGCTAAAGTTAACCCCCCTTTTTTGCTCGTTGTATGAAACTGCAGCTTTCACATAATCAAAACTGGCCCTCATTTCTTTGTTTGATCGACAATACATTGTTGACAATTTTCAGTAATCAACAAGTTTTTAGGAAATGACGAGATATTTCGTTACAAAATGACTTGACATAATTTTCATCCTAAAAGATTCAGATATTGTAGCAGCAAACAAGAACTATAACGAAACAAGTCAGAATGATTGACAAAATAAAAAGAAAACCTTGTCTCATAATGTTAGATGATTATGAAGATCGGAGAAAGGATTGAAATAAACATCAAGTGTACAGGGAAAATCATGAGGATATAATTGTGAATAATTATTGGATTGATTAGAAGAATTCGTAATTCATGGAATAGTGACATCACTCCATCACAATACATTTGACAAAGAAGGCCAAAGAGTCCATTGGTTTGAATATAGTGATCAGAACAAGGAAGATGTGGATATCAGGCCGATTGATTTGTGAACTAGTGACAATATCTTGTCTCAGATTATCAGTGAGCGTTTTCTTCTACAGATTTCAGGTTTAAGACATTCTAAGATGCCTAAATCATTATAACATGTCTGTGTGTGTTTGAGTTCCGTATTTCAGAAATTTATGTGGCAATAGAATTGTGGAATTGGTTATTAGGCCTCAAGTGTCGAGTCCTTAAAACCTGTTTTTTGTTATAAAAAAATAAACGAAAGGAACTTAGCTTACGTCTCGTTCTCTTCCCAGCTCGAGAAAAAAAAACTTTAAATCTTTCTTCTCCTTTGTTGTCAGAAATTTATCGAGTAAGCCTTGAAAAAAACTTTGATGGGGATTTTTTTTTCAATCTTACTATACGTACAGGGCAATTATTGATAATGGCACCGATGAAATAATCTCTCGAAGGTTTATTCTTTCTATAAAAAAAAATATTTATTACAGTTGCTGTGGTATTTCTGTAGACCCAGCTCATCAGATATCCTTAACAGCTAGAAAACAAGGGATAAAAATCTTGAGATGCACAGAGTGATACAAAACTTACATGCGTGAAATGTGGATATCTTGGAAATCAATTCGGCGTATTCAAATGGGTTTTTAATGTGATAAATAGGTTTTCATAGGAGGAATTATACTTTAAGAGTTATATGCCTTTTTGCTGATCCAAGAATTAAAAACTAAGAGAAAAGCAATTTAAACCGATGTTCCCAGAATGAACCAAAGTATGTTACGCATTAGCAAATGAATAAATCGGGGGAATTGTATCCACTGACGATAGCTTGTAAGCTTTTATTCGTATCCCATTTCTATTGAAGACTTCTGAGAGAATATTTACGGAATTCAGCTTAGTCTTGAGGAAAAAAAAGTTACTATCGTAAGGATCAAACTAAAATTATTAAATTCAGGTTTGCCATACTAACTTGCTAACCATTGTTCCATGGCATGATTTACCTGTTTATGAATCTTGAGTTGTGTTCAAATCTGCTTGAAAACCTAATGTATAGAGTCCGTCTTTCAGAACCAACTTCTATTGAAATAAAAACAGCCAGTGAGAAAGCGTCGGTTTCTATTGCACGCATCACTTTGGAGATCCTTGCAAGTGTAGTCAAGACCAGGACTTCATCATAACATTTTTTTTTCTCAGACCACAGCCTAGGCAGGGTGCAAATCCAATGAAAGGATACCTCCAACCTAATCATACGGCTTAGAGTATATCCAATGAGAAATTTTCACAGTATTTGCTCGTACCGGCACTTGTAGCCGAGACTTCTTTCTCGTGAAGCAGACAAGCGGAACATTTAACTACCCGAGTGGACAAAATTCGGAAAAAGCTACGTTCAAAGCTATATGCAGGATTTTATCTTTGTTTCGATTTTGAAATGAAAATTTACTCTTTTATGTTTTGATTTAGATTTTTAAATCAATTTCAAGTTCAATTGGTTCTGAGAGATTTGAGAAAGATTTTTGCTTTATTTTGGAACTTGGATCAAATCGATAATTATCTAACATAACCTGATATTTCGAGGTCAAGTTATCCGCTGTTTTGGTTAATCATTCAATGTAAACTGTCATTCGACAAACATCCTTTTAGCAACGTGCTTTGTTTGGGGTGATCAGTTAGTAAATTGATGAAAGGGATGATCAATTAATAAATTACTCCCCTAGCCTTTCTGGGGTGGTGGTCACTAAAAGAAGCCCAAATTAAAATAACGAAAAATGGTTGAAAGGAAAATACTTACGGACAATTCCTTCGTTCTGGTGACATAAAAGAAAAAAACAACTTATTTGCTTACTTGAAAGATAAGTAATAAAGTTAAATCGGAGGAAAAGTAACCCTCATGTTCAATGAAATTTACTTCAAACTGAGATTGCTACCATATATATATATATATATATATATATATATATATATATATATGTGTGTGTGTGTGTGTGTGTGCGTGTGTGTGCGTGTGTGCGTGCGTGTGTGTGTGTGTGTGTATAAGGCACTAAAGTTTGTTCAAATCTTTAAAAAATCCACTGAAAAATTTTACAAAAGTTGCATTAACAGATGTTGCAAAATAGGCGACTGAAGTGAGACAAAAAAAAAAGTTTTGTTAATGCTCCATGTGTAAAGCTGTTTTCTTGTGCTCCATGTCCTGCCAATCTCAATTTTTGTTATCTAAATATTCGAGACATTCGATAGCTGTTTAAAAACTTGAACCTCCAAGACGAAACTTGTGCATCCATGGGTAATCTGTAAGTTCATATTGGTTCTGAGACGAGAATTGTACTTGCATGAACTTAGCATTCTCGATTGTACCGAAATGACTGACTGATATTTCATCCAAACAGTTAGGACGCTGACAATAGACAAATAGAAAGATATGACAAAGCTGAATGGAAGTAGATAGCTCTAGACTGATATAGAGGAAATGGAAATTGACAGCTTTCCATACAAAGAAACTAACATGAACTCTTACTGATGTATTCTTAGAAATCATAAAACCAGGCTGATGTATCGATAAAAAAACTTGTATCAAAAACCGTTGGAGTGTTGTCGACTTTTTCTGAATTCATCGTCAACGAGGATAGACAAAAAACGAGATTCTTATTGACAATTATTGAGTGTCAGCGATGAAGCTGGAGTGGAAAAGATTAATATATTTGAGAATATAAACAATGCAAAAATATCAAAAGTGTCTAATCTTATAATGAACTCTATTGTCATGTTTGGTGGGTAGAATAGCAATAAAGTTACTCTGAGGAATTGACAAATTTCTATCAGTTCTGACCTGTTGGGTTGAGAAATACAAATAGCAAATACAATAATCCCCTATTGTCGGGAAAGGGAACTTTTTCATCTTTGAAATAAGCAGAAGTCGTTTATGTCTTCAGGGAAGTGTATACTGCAGTAGTGTAATTATTGAAATAATTTTTTATCGATAAATATGACTTCCAGGTGTTATTTGAGCTTCTGAAATTGTCAATAGAAAACAATGAATTTTATTTGGCTTTGTATCGTTCCCTTTGTTACTTTATCACACTTTCTTGTCTGGTTGACTCTGCAGCCTTTTTCCAACTGTATGAAAAAACATTTCTCAATTTTCGTTTTTTACTCCTTTTGGTTCTTTGGCAATAAGTCTCATTTTCTGATTGATTATGTCTACGAAGAATAGAAAGTTGCTATTATTTCCTTCAAACATTTGGACGAAGAAATTGATATTTTGCTATCTATCTATCTTGACCCAGACAGCTTTGGGAAGATACTTGAAAGCTGCTATTCCCTTATCTAAAGCTGTGATTAATTGATTCATAAAGTCAATTTCTCATGCAGTGTGGCATCAACACCTTCCAGAATCAACCGGTAGCTCCCTCATTACGATGTTTATGCCGAATAGAATTTTGGTAGATGTAAACTTGGTAAAACTGACAAGGAAACCTTTACAAAAATTATCACAATTCTGAAGTCCCTGTACACCTCTCCGCCGTACTTATCATACTTCAAAGCGTCTGGCAATATCTTGACATTTTTATTGCAGGTGAACTGAGGTGCTTAGAATGTGTCGAACCCCGATAGGTATGACGAAATATACATTGTAAACCTTATAAACCTCATCAAATACTGCAAAGGAATGCTCACTGAGTCAAAGATCAAAACTGGTTTCTTCATTGGACCACGGATAAAGAAGATCCCAAAGTACAAAAAATTTCCTTAGAAGCTATCTTAAAAGGAGAAAACAGCTTGGTATTGCTTAGTAAGAAAGTTACAGGCTTTCAGTGAATTATAAAAGTGCAAAACATCGTGAAGCTGGTGGAAACTAGAATAAAGTACAACTATAAAATATCTTACAGGCTGCTACTAAGGAATATATAAAGAGAGCATTATGGGAGACTATTTTTATGTTATGTTTTATGAAAGTAAATAACAGCACAATTACTATTCTCAAAAACTATCCCCTTTAAAATTTTTTTCAACCAATTTGTTTAACTTTGGAGTAAAACATATATGTTTATATCCGATTGAAAATAACGATAATACGGTAATTCAGCCGTTGTCAATTGAAGATAAGTGAATTTCAAAATATCATAGTTCTGGTCACAAAAAGCAACGTCTGAAGGGAATATTTTCTATCCTTTTTTTGACCGCAAACAACTGGAAGATAACACTCATTACCCAGGAACGAAAATCCAGTTTCATGGTTTAATCACAGCATGCAGGGACTATCCGCCGAAAACCATTCAAACAAATTTACTGATTATGACAATATGGTTCACAGGACATAATATCAAAGACGGTGGGATTCAGATCAAGTGTTGGGGTAATTCAAAAAAAGAATAACTTTCATACAATATCAGGGCAGTTGTTTCTGAAGCGACGTCAAATACTCAATTAATCGAATTGTGAATGTTTGAACGTATCCGGTGACATTTGATAATTTTTTTTCAAGTTATATTATCATGGTTAATATGGGGGAAAATCAAGATGCATTTGGAGATGAAGAAATCTAAAACAACTTTTAATTGCCTGGAACTCTTCTGTATACAATCTTACAATCATAAAATCAGGATTTCTAATCTAACAGAGAAGTAACCATCCGACCAAAAGCAAAATCAGTGAAAATAATCGCAGGTAATTCTCTTGGTACAAAAAAGATTTCTTCACTGATTGTTTTGTCTTTAGTCAGTACCTTGGATTTTTTAAAAACTGAGGCTTATGTCATAGGAGGATTGTGAAATTAGTTATATCATGAACTCAATGGGGATATTATGAAATCGCTGAACATTTCAGTAATATCATGAATTCCTCCATTTCCAAACTCAGTGTGGTAACAGTTAACAATTGTGAGACACCGACCATTATTACTGCAATGGTTTCAATCCTCACTAAATTCCCAACAACTATGGCTTTGTGTCTACGGTTGATATTTAATAATTTTAGCGTGATTTGACATATGGCTGCAGCATTTGGTATCAAGTATCGAACTCATAACAAAAGTTATGCTCAGCATCAAGAGCTTTTCAAAATTTTCACACGTTCATCTTAAAATTGATGTTCCGCCAATATCCTTTATTGCTTCATGGTTCAGTGATGGTCGGGTTGGCTTTTTGTGTGCCGTCAGGAATAGCCTCAGATGTCCGGTCTAATTAGTGTAAAATGCTTTGAGAGTGATTGTAGTGACCTTTGCAAAGGGATCCCCTCATCAATCGTCATTCTCCAATAATAATCTGTTCAGTTTGTATTTTTCCCTTGAAAATGACTGATTGTTTGTTTTGTGAACTTGACTTGTATAGGGATCATCCAAGATGCAATTCACTTAAAAACCATGCAATCATCGATCCTCCTTGTTCTTTGTTTTTAAAGTTCTTTCATGTGTCTCTTCTCAATTGACTGTCTCTCAATGATCACTGGTTACCAACCTTGTCTCGTGAACCATTTACTAATGGAGTGATTTTATTCCATGACAAGTGCAAACAAAACCTTGGACCTAAATAAAGATTTGATAACAAATATATTCTTCGCCTGTTATATATAATAGGGATTAGTTTCAAGACTTTCGAAACATTTCTTTCTAAGCTTGACGAAAATCTAAATGAGTCACTTTCAGGAGACGATGATTTGTAAGCTCAAATTCTAATATTAATAAGATCGATTCTTGATTAGTGACCTATTATTTAGGGCTTGTATCAAACTGACCAAGGTCTTGTAAATATGTAAAAAAATCTGTAGAAGTGGTTTTCAACCTTGATGCCCCAACAATTGCCCTTATAGATGATGCAATCCTCACCAGGTCAACAACAGCTGTAGGTCTCTCTTGATCAGGGCTTGTTCTTACACTATTTTCTCCATTTCTTTACTCCTCCCTCTCTCTTTCTTTTGAGCAATCTCTTTTTCTGTGACATCATATGTAGTGGAACAGTTAGCTCTTCTGCCAAACATACAAAAAGTTCCTGGTTCGATACCTGGTATGCGAAAAGTGTGTGGAAGATTCTTCATGTGTCAGCAGACATGATAAACAATACATGATCCGAGCAAAAATTAAGTGTCATTAAATCTGACTCATTCTTGTTAATGACAGTGAAAAATCGAATATTTTTTCCTCTGAAATTCAAACAATAGTTTTCCTCACTTAAAACAAGATGTCACGGGAAGAGCATTTCTATGGAAAAAAATGACCTAAACAAAGAAAGATAAGTGTTTGTTCAATCAGAATCAAAGTTTTGACAGACGCCAGACAAATTAGAGATGAAAAAAATGGCGTTAAGGATTTGACATGATGGTCATGTCAGAATAATTGAGTTGGTTGGCGGGAAAGTAAGAATGACAAACAAGAGATAAAATGGCGATTCAATCCAATGGAAATAATTGACCTGAATTAGTCGAGTCCAAAGTCGAGGCAAAACTTGGGTAATTTCCGTCTGATTCATGTTTTTTCCATTTTTGTTGTTGTTGTTAAGATGAATATTTCGTTTCGTATTTCGTACTGCGACATTTTAATGATTCTTTTATATGTCCGACAAATTATGTTTTATTTTGAGAGACATGTTTGACAGTGAAATGAATAAAATAGATGTTAATCATTGAATGAAGGAATGAGAGAGAAGTATGTCTTCAGAGTTAAAAATAAATCATGAATGAAACGTAATATATATATATATATATATATATATATATATATATATTGTGTGTGTGTGTGTGTGTGTGTGTGTGTGTGAATGTGAGTGTGTGACTTTTCTATGGGCCCACAGTGACTGTTCTATCATTAAAGGCAACTACATGGCGATGGGATTTATGACGAGGACGGTTAAATGTTAGGCCCTACTCACGTAAGTGCAAACAAGAACGAAAATAGCCAAATCCTCACGATCAATGTCACGAAAGCGTTACAATGAAGAGATGTGACGCTTCACTTATATATATATATATATATATATATATATATATATATATATATATATATATATATATATATATATATATATATATATATATATATATATATATATATATATAAGTGAATTCGTGTACAGGAGTAACTGCTCAACATCTCTGTGATCATAATAAATGTTCTAGAGTACTCACTTGATGAACTATATAAAATGCTGCATGAAAAGATTTTGTTCAAGGCCGGTGAAAAGACGTTTTGAACTTAGAACTATGTCGGGGGCTTTCCAAAAAAAAAAAAGAAGGGAAACTGTATGATCTCCCCATAGGATATACGTATATGAAATGAGTCGTAGCTGTTTAAGTGATTAGTTCTAAAAACTGTTAATCAAAACTGTCACTCAAAATGGAAAAATTGGTCTCTTCAGTCTTTGAGTTGTTCTGGCTAGTATTGTTTGTATGTGTCACTCATAATGTCTTGAGAAACGTTTCTCGTTTTTCTGTTTTTTCAATGCCTTCTTGAAGGGAGATTTTTAGTGGGGGTCCAATTTGTTATTTAGTTTTATGCTAAATTGATCCCTTAGTTGGTGTCATTTTTTAAAAAATTGTTTTTAATGATTACTGTCTCCGAAAGGTGAGAGAATACCACGTTCATCAGTGTCTCCCACTTTTCTTTAATTGATCCCCTTCAGCACAACATGCAACTTAGAGACATTGGTTACATGACAGTTTTATTCAGTGACTAATTTGACCTGTTTTTGACCTTTAAAAGTTTCAAAGAATTGATTTTGTTCTGTGCTGATATTTCTACCTGGGTTTTGCAAGAGGGAGAATTGTATAAGTATTTGCTGAGAAATATTTAAGGATTTTTCGAACTTTATTTAACAATTATTTCGTCTGCTCTTTCCACTGGAACCCAAGGACATTCTTTTCTTTTTTTCTCTACGTATAATGTGAATATCTGGAAAGAGGTGTTGATACTTTTGCGATTTTTTTCAAAATTATTTCACAATATTCAAATTTAAATATTTTGGTATCTTAACGCTTGATTTGACAATCAATTCTGTCAGCTTTTCCAACTAAAATATTGGAAACTTGCTTTCTTTTTTATCTCTGCGTATAATAATCACATTTTTTAAAGATGTGTAGATATTTTTATGATTATTTTCTTTTAAAGATTTTACAAGATGCAAATCTCTGGTCTTCAGCTCGAACTGATTGGTGTTGTATGCTTCATCACCATTTTCTCTCGAGAATTCGAATCAATCACCTTGAAATTAGATTATTCTGTTCACGATCGCGTCTTTTTGTTGCTTTCTTCAAAAACTCTTCATTTAACTTGTGAATCTGATTGTTATCGATTTGAATCGAAAATGATTCATTAATGTTGTACAAAAGTTTAAAATGTACGGGGTTTCAGTAAATTCAAGCCTGAAGATAGACGCTTCAATAAAACAAATTCAATTCTATTCGAAGCCATACACCGTTTTTTGTTTTTTCTTTATAAAGTATATTTACTTTTTCTTCTTTAGAAAACCTCGTCTCTCAATTATTTCTTTTTTTTTGCTTCGTTCTTTTTCATTCTTTTATATTCTCTTAATTTTTCTTCTTTTGTGGCTAAATTGCGTGGGACATACCAGTTTTCGTTCAAAGACCGAAGTTAAGCAATACTGAGTTCAGTCAGTACTTAAATGAGTGAGTTTGCAAGAATACCAGGAGTTGTAAGCATCTGTGAATCATGTAGAAAACCTCCCGCAGTGATCCTGTAAATAAACCTTTAGAGAAAACAGATCTCAACAGTATGACTAGTGATGCAATTCAAAGACCATCTGACTGGCCTTGCTGCATAATACGATAATTAATGGCTTCCGTTCTTCCTTTTTTCGTATAGAATTTTTCTTTCCTTTTCTTTTTTCTTTTTCTTCTTCTCCTTTCTTTCTTATGTTTTCCTCTTTTTTCTTCCCTTTCCCTTATTTTCTTTCTAGTTTAGGGAATTGTTGATGAAATTATGATTTTTGTATTGTCTCAACTCTGTTTTGGATTTCCAAAAGAATTGCTCGTTGCCCAAAGTGGAGAATGTAAATCCAAAATGCTCCAGGATGAATTTGAAATAATTATAAAGCCTGGATTACGATATCGGCTCTTACTCTCAAAAAGACGAAGACAAGAGAAAATCACAAAGTGACTCCCTGGTATTACGCCTAATCCACGTTGGATGCACCGGTTGTAGTACGAAGTTAAGCAACGTTAAGCCTGGTTAGTACCAATATGGATGACTGCTCGGAAATACGAGATGCCGTGAGGTGCTGGAGATCCTGTGGCCCCTTCAATCCCTGTAAAAGAATTTCAGTCTGTTTTTCATGCCTAATAACACAATCTCAAGTTCCCCCTCGTTAACCCTCTGACTAGCCTGACATCATGTAGTGAGGAATAAATTAATGAGTGGACTATTCGATGCAACCAACTCTTGAGGGAGATCGTGATATACATATGCAAACCGAAAAAAAAAAGATTTAATTTCAATACTATATATTTGATCCCATATTAGATGGAATGGGTAGCGTCAAGGCCCATGAGATAGAAAGGTGTAGCCTGTGTATTGCACCTGGGTCCTGAAGAAGAATTGAAGGGTCCTGAGAGTTTCTTGTGTAGAGCTGTGTATCAAAACTCTTAATTCGATGCGATATGTCTATTAATAAAATTGGTTGACTATCGCTTATCGGTGGGAGAGTGTAGCGTACTAAAGGGATTGTAAAAGACTGATACACAATGGATAAAAGACGAGGGTTTTCTTCTACATGAACATTATTTTGAAAAGAGATTCCGTCATAAAAGCGTCGTCCGACTTTGTTTCCTAAGCTAAACGGTAATTACCACGAGGTTAGCACAGCTGCGTTCCATGACAAGAAATACAATCTGTAGATCGACTGAAGGGTTCATAGAATGATTTCAAGAAACTGAAATAAGACATCAAACGAATAAAGGTCTTTTAAAATGGTTTACAAGAAAAAAATGGAATATCATTGGGGATCGGAGACTCTGATAAAGAAATGACGCTGATCGCCGGCAGCTGAAGTAATATTTCAGTTGACTGACTGATACACTTGTCGATTTTTCTTCACAGCTGTTAGTCGAATTTGCAGACAGTTATCGATCCACTGAGAATTCAAATATTTGGAGAAAAGAGAAGTTAGCCGTGGCCAATATTCCCTGTAATGTTCAATAACAAATGGGCTGAAAAATCCCATGTCATACATGAATATGTGCACACTGAATAGCTTTGAATGATTTTGAGCGCACAATAAAACCCTTCATCCACCGGTTGCAAATACTGATTGCAAATAGCTTAAAGCAAACTCTGATCGTCACTATCAAAACCAGCTTAAAAGTCAGACCATAGGTGCACTAGTTTTTTTCTCTTAAGTGATGATCTAGAAAGGGTCGTGTGGCTGACTTTATTCTCGACTTTACAAATCAAATTGAATCAAAAAATATCTTCAAATATTCAGAAACTCATGAAATCTCAACTTTTATGACAAGTATTAAGGAATTACATATTACTAATAAACCAAACATGGCATTAGTTTTCAATATTTATTTGTTGAAATGTGAAGGGGGGCGGTTGATTGATATATCTATATCTCTCTCTCTCTCTATATATATATATGTATATATGAATTGTCAGATTGTCATATTATTAATCAATTTCGGCTATAGCCACTAAAGATACTTGCATATCTAGGATAGCCGAGTAGACGAAGCACAGAGTTTCGTTCAAAAAATAAAGTCTTTTGCTTTATTCCGTATATGTAATAATTAGTTTATTATCAATTACTAGGAGTCAAAGCTCATATTTGAAACGAAGAAAAGGTAGTTTACACGATTAAGAGATCACGAGATTTATATTCAATAAAGGCTGTCATTTTTTTTCGGTAAACAGATAATATAAATTAATGATATGATATTGTATTGATATATCTATGTATCTATGTATCTATGTATCTCTCTCTCTCTCTCTCTCTCTTTCTCTCTCTCTCTCTCTCTCTCTCTCTATATATATATATATATATATATATATATATATCATATCATATCATATCATATGTTGATAATAATTGATAATACTGATTAGAATCTGTTTTTTTGTTGAAATAGCTGCGTATGTCCTTCTGGTGCCCGTGGTCGGTGGACAAACCGAATTAAAAGTCAATATAGGTTCTCGCTATGCCAAGTGTAACAATTATTGTAGAATGACAGTCTGAGAAGTGCGAATAGAAAGCAACCAATATCGAAAAACGGTTGGTTTGGTCAGTCTTACCATAAAAGAAAAATCACGTGTTCAAATTATATCTCCCGTCTCTAGATCTGACCCATGTCTCTCCTCATACCTGCTTTCTTTTAAATGACATCGTGTCAGATTAAGACTTTCATTGTAAGTCTCCATTTCAGATATGTTGTTGTACACTATGCGATGTTCGCTTCAACAATACCTGTTTTGATTTGCTGATTTTTCCTGAAGTCTTTTGGTTTCCAAAGACTCCAATTTGTTCACCCCCTGACTAAGGATGGCATCTTTGTTTCATGATATGACATCGTATCAATTTTGTTTAAAAAGGAAATGACGGGGAGACCCAAGAAGCCCAAAGGGACCTCTCTAATTGATGATGGAAGGCGTAATCTAAAGATGAGTAATATTCAAAGAACTTTGATTCTTTGAGGTTCATCAAAGCTAAAAGACTGAACACACTTGTAGCAGCATAAAGAAAAGTCGAGCCAAGTTGAATTTTTTTTACGATTGAGTATTGATCCTTCCTACAACTGGATCGTTTTTTTCACGTCGTCAAAAATCTAGAATGAAATAAATATATCTGTCTGTTTGCCTATCTGTCTGTTTGTCCACAAAATATCTGCAAAGGTTCTTGATTGATTTCATCAATTTTACAGGAGGATGGGCTATAGGTTACAGTAGAGGGAAGCAGATTTTGGGGTGGATCCAGGACTGTTTTTCTTCTACTTTTTCATAGCTGTGTGTGTACACGATATTCTGCTTATTTTTATATAGGTATTAGTGTCTGATATACACTATATTGCATATATATATATATATATATATATATATATATATATATATACTTATCATTTCCATTTATCTCTCGATTTTTCTGTTTTTCACACATACACACAAATGTCGATATTTATCTATACTTACACACATTGAGACACAAATATATGTATTCATATGCGTATTGTGAATTTGCATGCATGTATGTATATGAAAATATAAGTGCACACAGGTACACACTCACAAACATTTATGTATGTATACATTACGTTGTATACGGCTAACAACACTGCCTTATCTGAGGTCCTTATTTTCCTCCTTTTTGCTCAATCTGTTTTCTCTCTGGTCCTTGTCGATGTGTAATCTGAATTTATTCCATCCAAAATCCCTTTTCCCCTTTGGTCAACAAAGATCTTTGACTTGAGAGGGAAGAAGTGGATTATTTATTGGACAGTAAACCTTCATAAGAGTAATCGGATTGCAGAACGGGAAAAAGCTTATGCAAGAAGGAATTAAGAGAGAATATCTAACACTTTGTAAAAATATATTGTGTAATGTGTCATCACTGGCAAAGGTGTCAGAACAGATTTGATCGAGTTTTCAACAATTGATTCTTGTTTGAGAAAATGACATATTCTTTCTTTTCAACTTTTATGGTCTAATGCAAAACATTCTGAAGGGAAACATACTAAGGATATTTACCTTGAATGATATCCTGTTTGAAGATCACCAAATACGATAACTCAGGAACATCAGAAGGAGCACAAGTCGAAATGTACTATACTTTTATATGTGGAGGAAAAGAAAGTGGACGAGAATGAATACCTTATTAGACGAGACAGTAGGTGCGAAAAGCTGCCATCGACATGGTCAAATAATCCAAATGAAGTTAGTCAGTAATTTGAATAATATTAAAAGCCTGATTTTGATTATCCGGAAGTTCTAACTGGCTGAAACGTCGTATTGTAGCCAGCGGTGTTGATTTGTGATACACAGCCGGGTTTCTTCGGATGATACTAGTTCTCATAACGTCATGGAAGTTGAGCAACGTTGAGCTTGGTCGTTATATTGTGTGACTCCCTGGGGATATAAAGTGTCGTATTCAAGATTGTTATTCATCAGTCTCAGAATGATGATAACAATAATGATGATGATGATGATGATGATGGTGATGATGATGATCATGATGATGATCATGATGATGATGATGATGATGATGATGATGATGATGCGAATTCATCATTCATGATGAGTAGTATTTGATGATTTCCATCTGTGTAATATACAATTCTAAAAATCTTATTTGGTTCATTTGTGACTTTTGAGTGGCCAAAAATACACTTGATTTGCAAGTGAAAAATAAATCTGTTGATGTTGAGTTTGCATTCACACTCACATGTATTTACAAATTTTTATGAATAATTATAAGTCATATAATTTTTAATCATTCTGTTCGATTATATATCGATTTCTTAAAAAATGATGCATAAAAATTGCAGTCCATTCTAGTCACATAAGATTATACTAATTTTCTATCAAATGATGACTTAATGGTTCAGAGAGTTGTCTAATTTTCTGTCATCTTTGAACGAGGTAATACTCTAGTGGATATTCTCCACTAGATGTATTAATATATATTATAGAACATCTTTTAGGCCAATGTCTAACAATTACTGTATTGTATGCTATAAGGCATACAAGATATTGAGTTCTTGCAATGATTCAAGAGTGATAGCTGCCTTGAAGTTTAGAATTGGAAATGCTTGGTAAAGGCGGTTGAATTCCAACCGCCAGCGACGGTCTCTGATGACAGCAAAACATTATCCCGACACAATACCCGGCCCATTAGGTAAGGGGCATCAGGATATGTTGTTTTGTGCTGTAAAAATACTTTATGAATATTTTTCTCTTTTTGTGCATGAAATCCTGTCCGTACAGATAAACTGTCCTGATAGGATGAGTTTGAATTTGATATTCAGAGGCAGGGAACTCAAAAAGGGAAGAAAGTAAACTAATCACATTCAAAGATTAAAAGTATTTATTTTTGTGACAGTGTTATTCAAAGGAGGGGCCTCAATGGAGTCATACAATTTAACGTAAACATCTATCTATCTGTTTGTCTGTCTGTCTATTTATATCATACTTACTATCTATATATCTTTCTATCTATGCATCTCTCTATTCCAGTCTTTTCTAATCTTTCTATCCATCAATGTCAGCATGTTCCTTCCCATCTTTTTAGTTATAAATAATAATATATACATTCGTGCATATTACATATGTGTGTGTATGTGTGTTTGTGTGTACATAATACACACATTCTCGTAATGATAAAAACTAGTGTTCAAATACAGAAATAAAGACATATATTTCCGTGAATCTATTACGCTCCAAAAGAGATTCATGCGACTTCATGAAAAGATATAGGTACGCACAAACGTAATCACATACAAACGTATGCACACACACACACACACACACACACACACACACTCTTATATATATATATATATATATATATATATATATATATATATATATATATATATATCAATTTGGATGGATCAGTGTGAATGACGAAATTCTCTTAATTTTTCGTATCTGATTGTCATACTCAGCATCCAGCTATTTAGATCTATTCAGTTACCTGAGTCAATATAGATATTAAAACATGAATTAGTTCCAAAGGAAATTATGAATTACGTTCCAAGTGTAACCGTTTCACCATTTTTTCCAAACCAATTAAGATTTTCTTTTTTTTAATTTCTCAATTTCAAATGTCACCCAATTCCATTTGTGTTCTTGATAATATTAAAAAAAATCTATACAAATATCTTTCATTCATAAATCATTTTATTTTCATTTTTCGATGAATTAGGAGTTAAACAATAATAGAAAGCGAATATAAACTTTAAAATTAAGGATAATGATGTTGAGAAACGAAGAAGGAGGTTCCAACTTCAAATATTTTAATAGTTCATTTTAGAACTACATGGAAAGATTCAACCAAAACCAGTTACTAATCGTGGAAATGAATAATATATGATGTGAAATATTGAAGGAAGAAAAACTTCCAAAAGTTCTATATAAAAGTAGATCGAAAATTTTGATATGACAATTGGCATAAATCATTTTCAAGAACGCAAAATAAATCATTTGTTCTAAATCTGTGCATCCACTGACTGCATTCAGACGAGTTGCCGAAACATTGAACAAAAACATTTTATATTCCTTGGGAGGTTATGTTTTGAATCAAAATCTGAAGATATGCCTATGCTATTTCCGCGGATTTTGAGACGTTTCATATCAAACAGTATATTTATGAATATGTGTGTGTGTGTGCGTGCATATGTAACGTTCAACAGATAACTGTTTTATCTAAATTGGCTTATTATTTGAGAGAGATATGCCAGATATCACTATTCAACATGAGATAAAAGCAAGAACTGTGATTGCACCCGACCCCGAGTTTGGAAGATTGGTAAAAAAAAACTTTCTATGCTAATATCCTCTATGTTTGTCTTCTGTTGTACAAAGCCAAATAAGTTCAGTAGCCATTGCCCTTAAATATCTGGTCTTCACCAATTCATATCTTTTACAGAAAATGACTGACGATATTAAGTTGGTGGTGATCACGTAAATGGGATTTTGGACCGTGAAAAGGTAATAAAAATTACTTTTGTTTGTATGCGTTAATTTTTCATTTTCAATGCACCTCGTATAAAATATAAGAGTCATAACAGCACATTTCTTCCAATTAATTGTGTATCCACTTGAGATATCGTTTATTTTTGCAATCAGGTCTAGCACCAACGTGTCATAATGGCACCCTGATGTGACGTATTTGAAACAATTGACTTTTATTCAGTGTCTCTATTGCACATAAGATCTTATTTGATATTAACTAAGCTTATCTAAAATAATGAAATATAGTCAATGGATGACTAACTTGTTAGGTAGTAAGACAAAGGTGGGAAGAAAGATCCCAGGAAATGCAACATGATGGAAAGGATTTCAACATGGATGGACTGGTTGGTCACTAAATAGAAACATCACGTAACTAAAGTCTTTTGGCACAATCCCGTGTTGAAAGCGATTGACTGAAAATTGTAAAAAGGAGTAATCAATGAATTCGTTACATCAAAACGTTTCTACATTGTGAATAACCGGACCTGCTTGCGTGACTGGTTGAATTTCGAAGAGAAAACTTAAAATATCTAGAAAAATGTCCCTCGGAATATTCACTGCAGGAACATGAAATGCCTATTTGTTACATTCATAACCAATTCTCGCTGTCTTTGGGAAAACAATCAATATCTAATTTATAAGAAAGATAAAACTCCTATATTAAATGATTCCCAGTACCAAGTCGACAAGACAAGAGTTAATAACACTCTGTCTAGACGGGCTTCAATAATTTCCCCCTTTATTGCTGATTCATTGTTAATATATCATCCATAAGGATTTGACTTATAGAAAACGGATAAAAAAGTTATACAAGGGCAACTCTCTCAATAAGGAAGGTGTTCATTGCTTATCTGATACCGGATGTTGGCAAAACAAATGACTTTAAAACTGTCATTTCGGTGTTTGTTAAGAGATTATATCCTCAAAGAGAATCAGCTGATGTACTATCTATGTATATCTATCTATTTCATTGTATATTCCTTGTTCATTTATCTATATATGTTTGTCAATCGATTTGTTCATTGCATTTGGCTCATATTCTTCAAGCTAGCTGACAAGTTATTAAAGTATCTATCTATCTATCGATCTATCTATCTATCTATCTATCTATTTCTATTCCATATATATATATATATATATATATATATATATATATATATATATATATATATATATATATATCCTACTTTGTTCATATCTCTTTCGTCATGGTCATATCTATCTACTGGATGATAATTCTGTATTCATTTCCACAAAAACATGGATAAAAGTGAAAAGATTTGAATGCAGTATCAGACATTTTAGTGAAATCGTCCATGAAAGAAAATCATGAACTATTTATCCATCTATCTATCTATCTATCTATCTATCTATCCGTCGGTCTTTTGATGTGAATCAAACCATCCAATTATCAAATTGATGAAAAAAGATTAAGACAACCGAGAATCAGAGTATATTTACTCGAAACAGGGAAACATAAGGATTGAGGGAATAAAACTACGATTAATTATTTGCTTCGAAAAACGTCATTTGAAATGCATGGTTTCAACTGAAGTCGGACATCGTCCACTCTTGCCGATGATAAATTATCATTAACAAGGTCACAGATTATCTTATAAAACAAGTCAAATCTAGAGACTAATTGAATTAAATAATTTAAAAGATATTTAAGCATACGAGTTTATACATACAAGCTAATTCAGCTTGCAAGTTAGTTGAATGATAAAGTATCAGAGCACGTACAATAGTTTATACACTTATCAATGTTAGTAATGATATTGTAATAACAACTGCATTGCACTTTCTATGAAATCTGTCTGGGAACTATCAAGCCATTTTGATTATCCCGAGAACCAATTACGTTGCTTTGATAAAAGAAGACTACCAAATAAAGGTGGGCTTACTGTGTATGTGTAAACAGACTCTGTCCCGTCAAGTATCTCAGTTGGCAGAGAGACACTGCTGAACAATCTTGTGTAGTGCGTGACTGTTGCAAATTAATCTTCAGATGGAGTTCCCTTTGACCTCTGAAATGTCTTTGGACAGTTCAGACTGTCGATAGAATTAACGAAAATGCAATGAGACAGCTGAGAAAATCCCCTAAGAGGACTAAGAAAAATATTGAAATATAAAAAGAGACGCTTTTGATGAATGTGTGAGATTCCAAGAAAGTAAATTTAAAGGGGTTTAGTTGCGATTACCCGAGGTAGGCTATTTTTCCCGTTAATTCGAAATGGCCAAACACTTTCTTGTCGAGAAAAAACTTAGTTTGGAAGATATATAGAAAGAAAAAGGAGACTGAGACAACTCAACTAATTGAGGGGACGGAGGTGAATTAGTTGTGATTTGCCGGAAGTTTGACAGTACAGTCGCTGCTTTTTCTAAGCTTCTTGAATTGACAGCTGTTTCTATCTGTTCAAACAGCGTCTAAGAATTCCCGCCTTTTTATCCTTCTTGATCCTGTTCGATTAAGGATGGCGTTAACTGACAACGTTGACATTACAGCAAGCCAGCAAGTTGAGCGATCTTTGTGGAATTATAAACACATGTCTGCGTTGTTTTACACCCTGCTGAGAAGAACATTTACTTGAACTGGCTGCAGGCCAGTTATGGGTCTATTGATTTTTACCAGAGGATTTACGCTAAATCGTAAAAATGTCAAATTGAGTGGAAAAAAATAATCTGTTTGGTGTTTGTAGGCTAAGACCTCACAGCAGGAGAAAAAAAGAAAGATGGAGAGGGTAAAATGTGAGATAAAAAGATAGGGAAAAAAGAGAAGAGGAGGAGAGAGGGAGGAGAGAAAAGATAGAAGTATAATGCATGCAAAAAATAGGAGAAGAGTAGAAAAAGAAAGAAAGAAAAACAGAGAAGGAAGACTTGAAAGGAGAGATAAATCTCAAAGAAAGCGAATGAGGTTCAAGGTAATAGAAAGAAACAAAAATATTTTGAAGGGGATGATTACGTGGAAATAAATAAAAAGAGGGAGAGAGGGGGAATAGACATACGTAGATATTGACACGCATATATACATTTGCTCAATGAGAAAAGGATAAAGAGACGAAGAGCTAGATAAATGGATACAACTTGAAATGGATAGATAGATACTGACTTACAGACAGACTGAGGAAGAAAGTATCGAACCATGAAGAAAACTTGAAGGATATTTTTATCGAAGAAAGTAAAGAGACAAAGAGCAAAACTATTAAAAAATGATATAAACCGAGAGAAGGAAAGCTAAAGAAGAGGGAAACAAGATGAAAAAGATTTTTAATAAAATTACAAAAAAAAAAAAAACTATTGAAGTTTCGACTGGCTATAAATAGGAATAAAAGGAGTCAAAAATGGGTGCACTGTCTTTGGAGAAACAAGCATTAGTCAGTAGTAGAACTTTCCTTTTTAGGAAACCTCCATCATGACCGAGAGGGAGAAAATAATAGCAAGGGCTATAGAGATTTCAATTTTTACTATAATTTTGGCAGATATGTTCTTTAGCCTTCAGCAGGTATTTGGATCAAACATGCAGTCCAGAGGAATTTTCCAAATTCCAAGAATCTTTGATATACTGACATAACAATGTTGTATGAACAAACGATCATGTAAAAGTGACAGATCTGGGGAGCCACTCATAGGTGTGAAACTCCTTACCCTGATCCCAAGATTGTTTGTTGTGTTGAATATGCAACAGAAGGCAACATGTTGTCATTCAGGGATATTGCAGGTTTCTATTCCTGTTAGAAGGTTTTTTGGGGTTTTTTTTTGTGTTTTCCAAAATGAAAAGTAAATTCTGACATTGTGCTTAAGATGGCGCTGGAAACATTTGCATCACTGTAATATATAGCCTCGCTTTGGTTCAAAACTGAGTCACTAAATGGATTGTTCAAGTGTTCACGTACCTGTTCTATTTCACATCAACCAGGGTAGAATAATAGAGTGAATATATTCTTGTCAATATATCTAATAATGGGATTAAAAGCAATGATGGATATTCATACCTTACACAAGGGTGATAATTTTAAGAGGGTGTAAGCAGACCAAGCTGAAATATAACATCACTCAACCATGATGATATCAATTCAATCACTTTGGATATTAGATTATTCTCCTATACACAAACCAAAAACATCCGGGAGGTCTGCGGTAAAATAGTACATTCAAGTGAAGAAAAAACAGATCTATCATAAAATCAATTGGAATACTCAAACACTCATGAGCAGACATATGTTGTAGAAAAAAATCCCAAAAGATCATAAGAAAAATTGTGACCGGCAAAAATAGGCTTTGGTCAGGCAATTCAAACGTTCAGATTATATTGGCTCTTGAACGCCCTGAACAGAGAGGTCTAAAGAATCTTTGGGAATGTCTATGCTTAATGTCAGAAGTAATAAGCTGCTTTTGCTGATGATATATATATATATATATATATATATATATATATATATATATATATATATATATATATATATGTGTGTGTGTGTGTGTGTGTGTGCGTGTGTGTGTGTATGTATATTATTTTGTCATCCACAGACAGCAGTTTCGATGTATAACATCTCTTCAGTGTGACTATAGACTTTCCATTATCCAATCCAGTACCACGAGGCAGAATTGAAACCTTCACGTCTTACCTCTGTGCTTTATTCCTATAGAAGAGCATTGCATAAGCTTACAATGGATGAGTTACCTCACCCGAAGAGTTTTCAACCCTGAATAGAGGAGCATTAACTATTGTGTCATCCACAGACAGCTGTTTTGATGTATAACATCTCTTCTATGTGGCTATATATATATGTATTTATGAATATAGACAGAAAGATAGAGATATATAATCAGTCAGATATCCATGAATAGTTTGACTGGAAAAATGAAATGTCAGAGATAGATAGATCGATAGGTAGATAGCAAGAAAAAATTGATACAGAAATCGTTCCTTGTATTCATTGTTATTCTTTTTTAGGTTTTTGTTTGTAAAAATAATTTGCCGAGCAATTTTTTCTCCGTTCAAATAACAGTAATCTAATAATTTTTTCATAATGCAATTTTGTTGGCAAAGTTCATTGTGAAACCATTCGAGGAAACTATTTTCGTTAAAGTAAAGAAAAAAAGAAAGAAACACGATGATTTGATGAGCGGTGACCAGGTTTTGAATAATTAGATCAGAATTTCATAAATGAGATTAAACTACCAATCATCAAATATTGAGTAACAAAGACATGAAAGCCGATGAAAAGGAAGGGGAATATATCTGTGTAAAATAAGTTTGAATTGTTTGATTGAAAATGTCACTGAAACGAGGAAATTGGATAAAAGTTCCTGACGAAAGAGGTAAAATGTATTTAATTTTTTCCAGAAATAATAATCAATTTATTGTAAGGAATCTTCACTAAGATATGCGATACTGTTGAACAGGTTATTAAAAAGCAGAATGACCTCATCTACGACACGAGGCCTGCGGGAAGTTTTGGAGTTCTCTGAGTGCTGTTCCTATGTTGATAGCTCAGAAATTATTTTTGTGCTTGTTGGACTACCAAAAAAGTGAGGGAAAGCACTGAATAGTAAAAAAAAAATTGACCCCAATCCGCCAAAAATGAGCAAAGAACACGAAGATAATTTAGTGTTTTTACCCTGCTAAAGCAAAGGAAAAGT
Organism: Thysanoteuthis rhombus; assembly: GCA_963457665.1. Lineage (NCBI taxonomy): Eukaryota > Metazoa > Mollusca > Cephalopoda > Oegopsida > Thysanoteuthidae > Thysanoteuthis > Thysanoteuthis major. The sequence continues at coordinate 31,762,665 of OY735224.1, forward strand.
TCTGAAGACTTGAATTGGTGAGAGCTTTAATTCTGACTTTATGTTCACCTTTTTCATTCATTTATCTTTTGTCGCTCACAGCCAGGCCAGTCAGAGATTTAGGGGAAGGAAAGTAATGGGGACTCTGGCTTGTAGTGTAGAGATCACTCTCTTCCTAGTAGGGTTAACAGTATGCCCAGACGGCCATCAAGGTATTGACAGGGTTCGATGTTGCTTAACTCCGGCAATCGTGCAAGAACCATTATATCCAACGTGACATGGCCGAATATGTTCAGTTTTGTGAAATTAAGTCTCAAGACATGATATCATATCAGGAAAGTTACCACTGATATCGTGGATAAACCCGTATGGAGTAATGTATCTTATTAAAAATATAACTTTACCAAATGAATATCGTTCCATCAAAAAGAGAGGGGAAAATATGACCAAATTTGACTGATCTACCTTTAAAAAAACAAAACATTTGTCTTTTTTTTATTCTTCATTATCAATGCATCCGATAATGTGTGGTTAATTGGTGAGCATTTTGCAAAAAACCTTCTCCAACCATTTGGCAACTTATAATCCACTTTTTTTGTGATGGTGATGTTAACACAAAGATGGTTACATTTAAAAAGAGAAAGAAGAAAGGGGAAAAGAGAGAGAGATACAACGTCATTTTTCTCTCTTTCTAACTAAATCACTCACTCACTCAATAAATTACACTTTCTTCAACTCACTCCCTGACTCAGTATCTTTTTCTCTCTTTCAGTCGCTCACACACGTGTTTTTTTTAATTTCTTTTCGTTTGAAACGAACTGCGTCTGTGTAACACAATTGTCTATTGTTATGGCAACAGACTATTCCATTTTATAACCCTTTTATTGTTTCATTACTTCTATTGGAATATTCCAGATGGACCAGTCCATTCGAATTTTAAGGTTATAACAGGACTCTCATCTGACGCACAACCAACATACAATGAAACATAATAGTTTAAATATTTACCTTTCATGTAAGATATAAATTGATTTGGAATACTATTTTTTTATAAGTATGGGTACGTGGAGTAAGTTCAATTCTAACTGGGTAACAATTACTTATGGTCTTGTAATTTCTTGAGTAAGCTACAGAGTTCTTTCCTGAGCACGATAGTTAGTAAACGTGTTTTGCAATCCTAGTGTAGAGATTATGATCCCGACTGTGTTAATAATCAACTGTAATAATATTGGAACATGCTTTTTTTAAAATTAAATTTAAGTGTTATATTATCTCACTAAGTCTCATTTGGTCAATCTTCAAGTATTTTACTTACGGTATTTTTAGAAAGTTCTGCAGTCCTAAAATCGTGTTTTGAAGGAGCCGACCGAAAAAAAGGCTGGAAATGTAATTGATTCAAAAGTTGTGGAATAATTAGAATCATCAAGAATGAAGATCTTGCTTGATGTATAGCAACAGGATGTGGGTGATCATGTCTCTCCACAGACTTAAACTATGCATTATCGTGACTGCACTTGGAAAAGATGATGGAGAGGTTCACGTTGTTTTCTACCGAGTTTGAATTTAGAGTTGTCTTCCTCCCACATGTTTTATTGATAGCTTTGAAAAACGGTTTACTGTAAAAAAACAGAAGACAACAGAAAAATATTGTAACAAGGGATTATTCAGAAAATATTATTTTTAGAAATGCAAATGAAAAATGTAAAAAATCAGTTGAAGAAAAATGATCTGGATAGCTATTGAAGGTTCTAATGACGTCACACCTTCTTATTTTAAGTAACTAAACAAGAGACGAACACGTTGGGTCATTACTTATTCCCTTTTGGAATGAGAAGTCTAGATAAGATTCTATTTTTTGGAGTTTGAGTTGAAAAAAAAATCATGTGAATAAGGATATATATATATATATATATATATATATATATATATATATATATATATATATATATATATATATATATATATATATATATATATATATATATATATATATATTATTGTGTCATCCACAGACAGTTGTTTCGATATATTACATCTCTTCAGTGTGGCTATAGACTTTTCATTATCCCATCCAGTACTGCGAGGCAGATGGATTCGATCTTTGCACGACGTTCATGTCTTTTTATTTATTCACACAATCTAAGGCTGTTCGTCTGTTACCGAATAAAATTGGCGCCGTGCAATTAGTTCTCAATGAAATGCCTTTATAATTATCATACGCACACACAAACATATGTATATGTGTGTATGAAAAGGAAAACTGTTTTTGCAATGATTTCCAAGAAAATGTAATTGTTAAGGTTTCCCTGAGTAGTCTTAGTTTCAAGATCACTATTCCAGATGAGCTTAGTATGTTTATTGCATAGCAGTCACCCATACATTTTCACTAAACTTAGCCTAGTCTGAAACATGACCACAATAGTTGAGTACTATGTTAAGATCAAACTCACTAATTTAAGGATTGGAATGCAGAATGGGCTTGTTAGGTTTCGTTCCTGAATATATATAAAAGTTCCCTTAAGTGTGAAAGGATTACGTTATTCAGTTGTTGTTTATCTGTTTGTGACGTTTGATCAGCGAGAACCATTTTATAGTCAGATCTAAAGAATTCAAATACCCCCAAGTATGCTGGAAAAATGCAGAAAAAATACGGACTCTTTGTGACTGAATGATAATAGTGTGGGGTGTTTGCTAATCCCTTATCTATTTTATAATGACCGATTGCTCAATAGATAACTTCAGATAACTATATTTTTATCATGAGCAGTCTCTCTGATTCAACAATTAGTTTGCAAATGCCTGAAGATTCAAGTCCACTCTGATCACAGCTGTTTGCGGTAGATTCCTGTCAAAGGGTAACCAAACGGGGCGGGAGGTTGCTTAGTATCGATTGAAACGCTGCATGGGTCGCAATAAGAGACCAAGTTTTATTTTTCTTTTCCATATTTTCCTCTGATGTATCTGGTTAATGAAATTAATTGGAATCTTTGCAAATGATTAGTTTTTCTCCCTTTAGTGGGTTTCCAACCTATGAATATCAAATTCCAATGCATCCAACCAGGGTTGTCAGTCTATACTGACAACATCTTGATCACACAAAGATTTCCAAAAGGAAAAAAAAAATAATGTGTCATGCAATTGATCTTTGTGACCATACAAAATTGAAAGAAGAGAACTTGGATATACTCATCGATACAATCGTGTACGTAATAACAGATCCTACCATTTATATAAGGCGTGGTTTGCATTATGACGCGGGTAAATGGTGAACCCCTCAAGGTAAATTAATGACACAGAGATAGAAAAAGTCCAACACAAATCAGAGAGAGTAATAGGTTTGAGGATAAAGAAATAATTAATCAACTAAGATAGAGATTAGCAGAAACCTTGACAAGGAGATATGACGATATATGGGGGAGAATACAAACAAATGGCGCCCATGGGATAGTAAACACAGTAAACAAGAAACAAATGCAAGAAAGGAGGATAAAATAGAAAGGTCCTTTGATAAGACATGGCAGAGGGTAGCTCAGTTGTGTTCGTCATGGGAGGAGATGAAAAAAGCCTTTAACCAGCAATTAGTATTTGTTATCAAGAAATTTGAAAACCCAACGAACATCTGTAAATGTCAAAACTTTCGATAAGTTTGCGTGTATTCATGGGAACTAAGAGAAGCAAAAATTCTCTGGAGAGTAATTGAACATTTCCAATATTTGAAAATGAAAAATAAAGCAAGTAGATTTACAGAATTTTCATCAGACATTCCATAAAAATATAAAACTATTTTGTAGCTTTGATTCTACATAATCAGATATTCTTTCGAAAAAAAACCTACTTCTATTTTTGGTTATTGAAGAATGTTTTTCTCATGTACATTCCACAGACAAACATCGTTCAAACGATGACAGAGTGGATTTTGAGTGGGGATTGCAAGTTTCATGCCTTTCTTTGAAACATTAAAATACTATTAAAGTTAGCAGTTACACTCAGAATGGCAAGTCAACTCGCTGTAGTTGCGTAGTGGTCGCTACTAAAGGCATCATTTCATATCCACTCTGTCGATACTTTGATTGCAAATAGGTTGAACAAGACTTTTTTTTATCTATGCTTGATATATGATGACGTAATATAATGGCAGACGTTTTGCTAATTTGTTGTAAGAACTCTTTTACAAACACATAAGTTAGAAAGAGTCTTAGTGAGCAATCAAAGATGGATGCCATCGCATAAGTAATAAGAAAACAGATCTTCCTTTTGGCAGACTCTTCAATGGTTAATTATGTACCATTATCCTCTCCGGTCATGTCTGTTTCTCTGTTAGACAAGACTATTAACAAGTTCTGTGAATACTGGAATTTGCTGTTTGTCCGAAATAATTAAAAAATAAACACAAAAAGTAGTGGAAATCAGTTTCTAAGTCCGCCGGAAGTGATTATAACTTTGAACTGTTGTTTTGTAGGTTTCATTTATGGCATCGGTCTTCAAACCATAACTACCCCAGTAACTCTCCCCAATTGTTGAATATTCAAAGGAGCCACTTAAAAGAAAACGTTCCTTCCTATATATACATATTTACATATTCATGCAACTATTGGATTTGGGCTTTGCTTATGGGATTATCCAAAAAAGAAAATACAAACCCTAACAGAAAAGTAAAAACGAAACTCAATGAAAAAGAATAGACGTATGGACGACTACTAATTGAGCAACGTCTGTATCTTGTAGATAAACAAAATGGTTTTAATTCTGATGTTACCGTTGTAAAACCCTCAGAGTCTGCATTAGTATAGCAATTAGTCACATCTTAATTTTATGATGTCAGAATACCGTGATGAAAAACTAATGAAAAATAACCTTTTTTTTATTGAAAATTTTCTTTACGAAATGGATATTATTTCATTAAAAAGAGAGGAGAGATATGGTCAAATTTGACGGATTTGGTCTCTTTGAAGAGCAATCAGCCTTGAGTTTTTTGGTTTCACTATATTTAGAATTTGAGCTACGTTGACCAAGTTGCAATAGTATTTTCAATAAAATATTGTTTTGGTGTGTACTGAGATTATTACGAGGTATATTAAACATTTATCAATACTATCATTTCATCTGACAATTTGTGGCCATTTAGTGAGCTTTTAGCTAGAATCATCACCAACTATCTAGCAACTTTCCACTTCCACGCTGTCGACGATGTCATCAAAAAGATGGCTATATCTAAAAGAAGACGAAAGAAAGGGAAAGAGAAAGGGAGACACACTGTCAATCTTCCTTCTTTCAACCAACTCACTCTCTAACTCACTCACTCACTCAATGAACAGCACTTTCTTGAACTCACTCACTCCCTAACTCTATCAATCTTTCTCTCTTTCAGTCGCTTCAACACTCATTTTTCGACTTCTCTTCGTTTTAAGCAAACAGCGTTTGTATGACACACTTGTCTGTTATCATGGCAACAGACTGTTTCATTTCCAACCCTTTTATTGTATTAATAACTATATAGAAATATTTCAGATGGATCAATCCATTATAACTTTTAGGTTATAACAGGACCTTAACCAGATAAAAAAAACATTGCTTGCATGCTACTAAATACAGAGAAAAAAAGCATATAATATAAAAATGAGAGAAAAAAGGTCGATCGATTCTCATACTTGTAAAATATTGTCGTAAGGAAATATTCTTCGGGTATTAATTCCAAAGACTCAAATAAAGAATATTGGCGTTTTTTGACCATTTTTGGCTTTTATGGTGACTTTGGATATTCCATTTTGACATCATCATCAGTTGGGAAGAAATTGATCGGAATAGATGCCATGACTTTCAATGATGTTTCGCCTTTCATCTATGTCATACCTTTTTAATGGTACCAATTGGATCATAAACGTGGTTTTAAAGAACCAACCATAAGATGAACGGATTAAATAGAAAGGTATGCTAGTATGATATGACTGAGATTGGCATAGTCACTGTCGTCAAGGATATGGGAAAACATCTGAGAAATAGACTTATAATTGCTGGTGATATATATATATATATATATATATATATATATATATATATATGTGTGTGTGTATGTGTGTGTGTGTGTGTGCACTATTTATTTACTCTCCCACCAGAGCAAAATGCATCGTCAAGACGAGCCCGACCCGTCCCTCCAAGTGCAATGGAACAGTGCTGCCCTGAGGTAATAGATCCCCTGCAGCTGGGCTGAGTAAGAGTGGGAGAGCCCAAGGACGAATCCAAAGGCTCTGAAGGTGCATAATGATGCGCAGCCTTAGTATAACTTGATTGGCTGATGTATTGCACGGGCGCACTCGGTCTTTGACAATCACCATCTCTGGCCTATTCGGCAGGCCAGCGTCAGTACCGGCGCCTCCAAAATTGGTGATAAATTCTGCCAACGAACATAGTTCAAGGTATGAGTAAGTGGATATCGTGCCAGGAGTGTATGTTTCATGCCTTTTTTCAACAACATTAAAATACTTGTAAACTAAGATGCTGCATTCGAAATTCAAAGTAGACTCGCTGTAGTTTTGTTATTTTTTTTTTACTAATGGCATCATTATGTAATCACTCAGTCGATACACGGATTGTGGATTGGTTAGAAAATACTTTTTTTTTTCATTTCAAACCATGCTAGGAAGACGAGAAACAATCATGTTATGTAATGTCAGACGTATTGCTAATTTGTGATAAGAACTCATTTACAAACACACAAGGAAAAGAGAATCGTAGTAAGCAATCAAACATGTAATACCCTGCATAAATAATCTGAAAATACGTCTGTTTTTTTCAAGACTGTTCAATGGTTAATTATGTAGCATTGTTCTCTTCAGTCTTGTCTATTTTTTTGTTTGACAAAACTACGAGCAAGTTCAGTAAATGTTGAAACTTGCGGAAATAATTCAGGAAGAAGCAGCAAAAAGATAAAGAAAATCAGTTCCCCAGGCTGTAAGATAATTGTAACTTCGAAGTGTTGCCCTGAAGGTTTTATTTGGGGCTGTGGCCTTCAAACCATAATTACTCCTGGAACTCTTTTCAAAAATCAAATTTTCTAGGGATCTCCTATAAAAAAAGAACAACTATCTTTTCTTCATGTACATATTTATAGACGTATGTAATTGTTGGATTGGGGCTTGTTTATTGAAATATCCGAAAGAGAAAAGGAAAAACGAAGCCTAATGAGAAAGAATAGACATATCGACAACAATTACTCGAACAACGGCCGTATCACCAAGCAGTTTTCAATACTGAATGTAAGACACGAAAAAGAGAGAGAGAGAAAGAGACAGACAGACAGACAGACTGACAGACAGAGAGAGTTTAAAAGAAAGACAGATTCCATGACATCACATCGTGTCTTCTCGTGTTGCTGAGTTCTTGGTATTTGTTTTGTTAACATTGAATTTCTGTTAAGAAAAATATTAATTTATGTGATAACAATTATGTATATTTCATCAACCTTTCTTTCTTACCTTGATACAACGATGTCTCTTTCACTGTGACAAATTTACCAATTAACCCTTCTCTTGTCTTCTCTAAATATCATTCTAATTTCATGCGTACAATTTTTTTTTGAATTTTCGAGAAAAATATTTTTTCAACATACTGTTGATTTACATAATCTGTATTTTTTCATAATCAGTTGCATTATTCATTCCTATTCCTGCTTTTCCCTAAGTGAATGTAGAACACCATAGACAGGGTTTGAACTCGTCTGGCCGATCATATTCTTCATGCTGCTAACTGAGAGACCACGGGTACTTTGATTCATGTTTAGAAATCAACTAGTAATAAAAAATACATCATCAGCTTTTTAGCGTCCGTCTCTATCATGATCCTATTTCGATAACTGCTTTCATAACACTCCTCATAATTTCTAACAAATTCATCCCATTTATATAATACAAGTCTGACCCCTTTTGTTGTTTAATGAGTTCATTAGTTGACCCACACCAGATTTTCTCTGGATGCAGTTCCATCGGGGAAAATGATACATTCAATTTTTTTTCGAATAGCTAATAACATCTTTCTAATGTGAAGTGGATGTCATTTTTTCTCTCTTAGATCGGGATGCTCTTTAATCCAGGCCCAATTACCTCCCCCTTTCATAATGCCAACGATTTTCTCCATGATCAGTAATGAGAAAGATCGTACATTATTGCGAAAATTTAAGCATTACTCCGAATCAGCAATCACGTGCCTTGATATAATCAGCTGGTTTTTACACTTCGAATGAACCCACCAGGAAAAGGCAAATAAAACGATCATTGAATTTGCTCAGATTTGAAATTGGATGCTAATCTTGCAAAAGCTCTGATTGCGTAGCTTATTGCAGTCTGAATCCATCTGATAAAAAGAATGATGAAATTTGTACCTTGACAAATATTTTCCATTCATTCATGACCTTGTGCAGATTTTGATAAAACTAAATATGGATGTTTTATTTTTAAATATCTCCAATTCTGATAAGAAAACTGATGAGTACTTTTCTCAAACACGTAAAAACGTATACATACTTGATACGTCGAAACTAGCAATGAATATAGCAGCCATTGACGATTTTACTAGCTGTTTTTTCATACTTTGAGTTTATTTTATCAGTTTTAATGATACTCTTCCAAACACTCGCTGTTTGATAATAGCAAAACATGTGAATATCTCAAACGGTGGACAGTGCTTGAAGACCAATGTAACAAATGTATCATATGTTATGGGTCACGCATTTCCATGGGCCCCACCCCAAAGTTCTTGAGTTATCAATTTCTTTTCGGTGATTCTACACTTCCACCATCACTTTAGTATTATATTGTCTTCAACGTTGATTGGTTCTCAAATGTTTGCAATTTCAGCCAATTATCACCTTTGATAGATTTTTGACATTCAATCTATTCCGATTTACTTCTACCATATTTGTGTGGCCTTTTAGTCTCTTGAAATTCCTTCTAGTATAGATACAGTTGAATCAACTATTTCCTAACCCTACATAATCTGAAACATTTCTATTTAAGTCAACACGAACCCCCAATTTTCTAACAATAATAACCCAGATTCTATCAACTTATCTCCATAACTATGAAATGTCCCCATAACACATCCTAAAGTAGTTGTCAAAACTAATTATATTTCAGAATACTCCACGTAATTTAACAAAATAAAATCAATATTGAGGAGATTCTATCGGTTTTCCTGAAAGGTCACAAAAATTGGAAACGGATTTTATGGCCCTCATCTTTTTCGTCGTAGAATCTTTTTTTCTCCATTAACGCAACGTAATATATACCTTGCTTCAATAAATATTCACTTTTCTTTAATTTGGTCCCTTTCGAGATCCGTAAAGTGTTGTTGTCAGAGTTTGTTACAGTTTGACTTTTGAATTAGTTTAAATCAATCTATTGTCATCAATCTGTGGAAAAGAAATTCACTTTAAAACAAGATAATTTGGTGTGCCGAGTGGCTGAACGATAAATGGCTTCAGGAAGGAATTGGTCGAATTGAAAATAATCCTGGTATTAAGAATATAATCAAACTGGGAAGTATTCGATTAGCACAATGTTCTGCATGCAAAGTAAACTACCGCATGCCCCTAAAATCTTATGCAATAATTACGAATTGATTTAAAATCTAATCAAAGGTAGCTTAGATACAGGGGACATAACTATGAAACTTTCAAATATTGATATTTTGAAAACCCATTTTAAAAAATCCTTGACCCCCCCCCCAGATTCAACTTTTAAAAAAAGGTCATGGGAATTCTTTGTGAACTTTTGGAGGTAACATTGTGTGGACATGGAGACAAAACTGAGTGAATTTATACACCTTTTCTTCGTTTTGAAATATGAAACATTATCAGCCAACCGAAAAGAAATACTGAATCCTCTCTAGAATTTAACGTATTCCTTCTTATCCCATGGTTTCTCTTTTCTCAGTCTTGTAATTTGGGAAAAAGACTTTGAAGTGACAATTACCTGAATTGGTATCACTCACTTCATTATCCTTTATAACACCTGATATTCCAATGCAATCACTCATCGTATGTACTAATTAGATTTGATGTTGTTTAACTTTGCTGATCGTAAGAGAACCAGTTTATGCAACAGGATTTTGCCGCAAACAGAGGTAAATAAGTACATTTGACATGTATTGAGACATCAAACTGTCATATTTGTTTAGAGAAATGAAACTAAATATAACAAAAGATGACAGACAATCCCAAAAGGCTTTGATATTAAACAAAACAAATCTTAAAAAATCCGAAAAGCTTATATCGAAGATGTTGATCCCGTGGAAAAGAAATAAAATACAATTGCTGAGTATTTCTGCATTGTTAGTATTAAACCATTCTACAAGTCCTGTAGTCTGAGCTTCTCTTAATCTGAGCTACATTTGATGAAAACTTATCTGCTCACATTTACCATTTTATTGTGTTTTTATAATCCATAGTTCATATATATACAATGAATTGTTTTTTATCATTAGATGAAAGTATTTTTTGTTGTGTTATAACTTCGTAATCTATCTGGGTGATTTTCCAACGATTAACATATAAGTTCTTATATCGTCTGCATCCCGAAGAAAATTTCAGGCTGAAAATAATTAACGCACTCAAATATGTGCATTTATAGGTACAAGTAATATCTTTGATACTGATGACAGACATTGATTGACTGTCGGATTTACATACCAAATAAAGCTCATAATCTATTATTTCGACCCCTCTTTCTATGCATTTCAGAAAGTACAAGGGAAAAAACCCGTGTCAACTGCGTTTTTGAGAGTATCGTCCCTTGCTAGATCATTACACAAGGAAAAAAAGTTGATTTGAAAAGAATACTTGATTCTGAAAGCATCGAGTTCTAATATCTACATTGAACTATTAAACCGCGTCTATGGTCTGACTTAGAGACTTGATATTCAAGAAGGCATTGTCCAGTAACTCCTTAATTTCAGTTGCTTTTCATCTCTATTCTTACTTTCCTGTCTACTACTTTTACTCACAGCCATACATGAACAGTGAGGATAGTTACAACGGAAATTGAAATAAGAGAAAATACTTGTAAAACACGAATAATGGTAACAAATGTTTATCTAATAGAATTAATAAAGATAATATTACAACAAATGATACAAGTTGTGTATGAGAAAACGATTACAAACAAATGGCAGAATGATCTGAGGTAAATAAAAGATGTGTTCGAGGGTTCTGGTGGTTCGACTGGTAGGGCAATTGTCCTCCATACTACAATACTGGATTATGTTCGGTCTTTTCGTATTATCAAATCAAATAAAACAGAACTGAAAATCATTTTTTCAAGATCAACTCTTTTTTCTGACTTGCAAATTAGTTTTAACAAGTAAGGGATCTCAAGCATTCAATATGTGGAAATTAAAACCCAGCATAGCATTCTCTCTTGAAGTTGAGACGTGTCTTGAATCCTTTTCAATGAAATTATTCTCTATTTCTAGATTCGAATTCTCTTTCTACCAGTGTACTCAATTTTCTTCTCGTCAATGAAATATGAACGAAGCTTCTGGTTAAGTTTGAAAGTTTATGTTGAACATGCAACTATTCCTTCTGCGCATGACTGAATCAAATGCTCGTCCACAAGTCTAAAATCTATTCAGTGAGAGAATTAAACGATTAAATTAATCCATTTTGAGTCACCATCAAATGCAGATGCAATGTACTCGTACACACATATGTGTAGGTGTTTACGTTATGTGTGTATATGTATGTGCACGTATATATGCATGTATGTGTCAATAAATGCAATAAACCATGAATTAATATGAAAATAATTTACTGAAAACCATTTCTTCAGTCTGAGTGACGAATTCACTTGAACAAGAAAGGGATCTCAAGCGTAATATTCTCTCTTAAAAGTGAAACGTTCCTTGAATTCATTCTAAACAACGATTGGATTCCTTAGTATTATCTCTGCATTCTACATTCGAACCCTCTTTCTGCCACTCTGCACAATTCTCTCCTCACCAGTGAAATACGACAGAGGCTTCTGATTTGTGTTGAACGTTCAGGGGAGACAATCCATGCATCAATCCTTTCTGTGCATGACTGAATCAAATGCAATAGATTATCCAGAAGAAATGAGGATGTCAGCTAATAAAAAACATATTTATCATCACATGCACCATTGCAGATAGGAAAATATAATGAAATGTCTGTTTGCATTGGAAGAGAGCGATTACTGAGGAATCATGATGTTTCATGACGGGAAAATTGATTACTAGTTAGTTCTACTTCAATCTGTATCTACATATCTATTTATCTAGCTATCCGTCTGTCTGTCTTTGTCTATCGATATCTTTTTTTTTCACTCTTTCCCTCTCTCTCATAGTTTGTTCATATTTGTTTATCTGTTCATGTATCTATCTATCAATCTATCTATCTATTTACAACCCTTACAAAAAGGATTAACATCCTTCATTCATAAAATAATCTCTCACTGACCGTAGGAGGAAAATTATGGGTTTGTATTCTTTGCCAAAGGAAAACAAACTAAGAGTTGATAATTGGGAAGGAGAGTTGAAATAAGAGTACCCCTAAAAGCCCTTAAAAGCACATGAGCATTTTTCTATCACCTTTTCGCTGTTTTCTGTCGATAAAAACCTTCAACAAAAACCGTGACCAAAACTCTCATCATTATTTTTCATTCTTGTTCTTTCTCGATGGTTATGCATGTATCACACAAACAAATATCACAAATGGTGCAAGAAGGTCGTAAACTGAAACTCTCACTCTATAGCATGTTCAAGAAAAAAAAATTATTCTCATACTTGTAAAATATTGCGGTATTGAAATATTCCAAGAGTATCATTTCCAATAGAAATCGTTCATGGTCATTTTTGCTTATTTTTATCCAAGTAAGAAGTGCTGGAAATGCATTCTGTTTTTACATCATAGCAGTTGATCTCCTAACAATATTAACCCTTTTCTTCTTTCATTCTCATTCCTATTACTTAACGCAAATGCGTGGACATATCTAAAGAAAAAACTCATTTCAATTTAATTGTGTTGTACCTCAAAGAAACGCCCATATTGACTGCATTCATCATCATGCAAAACATTGTATTCATTTTGGCTGTAAATGAAATCTATCAAGGCTTGATTACACAAATAATGGGTTAATTGAAATATAACATTTCATCAATGATTGATTTAAATTCAAGGGGAACGGTCAGCCACTCATGATTAGTGAGATTCGTATTAGTATATTTCAAGATGTGTGGGAATATACATTCTCTCAATAACCACCGGCAAACTATGTCAATTTCGAGCCTTTTTCTTTCTTGAAATTTAAAACTGTCATCGTAAGTTTCTCTCGGTTTCTAGGTTGATCTAGCTGGCTACGTATCATGCATACAAGACGGAGTAATGGAACTACATGGCTGAAAATTTAAACATTTTACTCCTTGTTATGTCAACAGAGAACGTTTGGTTGTTTTTTTCTAGAAATTCCCTCCCTATATTGTGAGTTTTAGCGAGGTACAGTTTGCAATGTAAATTTATGATCATTCGATCTCTTAGTTTGTGCCAACTATATTTTTTTAGAATTCAGGTATTTTTAGTAATCGTTTCCTTATAAAGTTTCAAATGAAGTAACATTCGTTGATCACCTTTTTTTCCTAATTTTATAATTGATCACATCTTGCTGCCAAAAGACATTGGTCATATGACGGTTGAATTCGAATGACTAATCCAACTTCTTTTTAATACAAATTTAGCAACTGCAATATGAATGGTAATTAAAATCGATTTTACTGTCGTTCCTAAAATTTAAATAAATGTGATGTAGAGGGCACGTTTCGATCTGAACATTCTTTCTGGTTTTAATGTCACGACACTAAGGTTAATTAAAAGATCAAAGTCCATTTATGATCGATGTAAATTTAGGAGGCATGATTGCAAATTGTTTCCAATCTGGTCTCTTTAACGGAACACAATCTATTTCCATCCATTTTGTAGTGACGGTTGTCAACAGAGAAAATAAGTCTCACCGGTGGTTATATTCTCCAAGGCTTACTGGGCCCAGGATTTGATCTGTTCCCAGAAAAATATTTGATGTCTAGTTCTGGGATTAACTAACCCTGGGGCAGCCCTGCCTCTTTGCACTATAAAGGAATCGCTGATAGAACACTTCAGATACCCTCCTGACACTGGTCACGGGTTCTAGGCAACTTCTGTCTATGTTCACGCTTACCATGTGAGCCCTGACGTTTAGCAAACGTTGTATCAGATCCCACCATGGCGGGGGTTCGTTAAATAATAACATTCTCGAGGCATTCCAATGATTTTTCATTTATTTTATGGTCAAATTTCAGTTGAATTTCAGCATAACAGCAGAACCCTTACAGACGAAGTGTTGCAAAGTGAAAATGCAATTCCTATTGATTTTTATAAGAAAAGTTCTCAACATTCCATGACCAAAATACGTTTTTCTATGTCTTTTATTTCAGCACTTTGCATAACATCCTTACAAGTTTTTTCAGTGTTTTTTGATACCTCAGAACATATGTTGCAAAAGGATGCACAAACCTAATCGAGATAAAGCACAGATGCTCACATATTTATCTCAAAGCTACAGCAGGTTGAAGATCGTCTCAAAAAATTAGGAAGCGTAAAACGAACTTCCGTAAAGCGGGTGATAATTGTACTGGCATCTAGTTTTAAATTCTAGTTTCTATTCCAAGAATCTTGGGCCAGATCGTGGGAAGGAATTACAAGATGTGATTAATTGAAGTTAGCACCCTCACACATATCTGGCGCCAAGGAGGTTTTAGAAGGACTATCTGGTGTGAAATAGATAAAAGAGTAGAAATTAGCTTTACACCAAAGAGTTCGCTGCGGAAGGTAGCGAGCTCCACAGAGTCAATCAAAATTAGGCTGTTAACTGGATTGATTACTAATGATTGTGGAACATTTCATCTCCAAGACTAATATTTAGTTTATTAGTATCAAAATGATTATTAAAAATCCATTCCAAAATCCATTCCAAATATTTTGATGATTGGCGCATCTGCTTCACCCAAAGAAGGTCCTATGTTCGATTTCCGATATGAATTCTTCATTAGGACGAATCATACTGGGCACATAGCTGCTAATTGAGTACATTTTTTGCCGTATGATTAGGGGGGCGCATTTTTTTGGTGGGATTGCGTCCATCTTAGGAGGTGGTCATTATAGGAATGAAACCTTTGTGTCACGAAGCGTACACACGCAACAGCAACAAGGACTTCATCACAGGCGACCGTACCTAACTAGGGTTGTCTTTTGAGACGTGACTCTCCATCTTTTTTCTTGAAAATCTAGAAAGTTTACCTGACCCAAACTCATGCAGTATACTATATTTTTATTGTTAAAAATTCTTTTAAAAAATGTGGTATGTTATTAATGTTACTAATATCAATATCACTGATACGTGAATGTATTTTTGAGTTATTCAAATAAGAAAATGTGTTCAAGAAGTTAAAGCAGAACTGTTTTATTCTGTAAAGTTATTTGCAATTAAAAAAGTGTGTTCTTGGTTGTAACTAACATTGTGGTTCGTCTGCTTTTCAGATTATTATAGCATTCATTGATTATCTAAGGATTTCCCTACAAGCGGATATATCTGAATCCCAACATTTACTTTGCTTGTTATCTTTCTCTTATAATCTAAATATCCATATGTAACATTCATTGGTGCTGTTGTTTGATAGTAACATAGCTATCCATCATCGTAGCCCAGAGGTAGAGTACTTACCTTTCGTTCAGTAAACCGTGGTTCTATAAATCAGCATTAAAGACTGTCCCACAAATCTACACACATACATACAGTTTGTAATAGACCAGGGACAACTATTTTTGCAACCCACAGGTGCAGCTGAATAGAGGAAAAACAGAGTGAGGAATATTACACAAAAACACATTTTCCAATATAAATCATGTAAAAACATATTCTGTGAAAAGGAAAATGTTTCTTTCCGCTTGATTGATGCTGTAATGATTATTTTTCTGCTCTGGCGATCATAAATAGGGACAAATATGAAAGTGAATTCATACCTACAAATATACATAGGTGATCTACCTATGGTCCTCGTTTAAACACATGGTTAATCTTTTTATTGGAAAAAGTTGCATAGAGAAGCAATTCACTCATGCATCAAATCAGAAGGAAAAAAGAAAAGTTATTAATATTGGTACCCGAGTAAACGGAAGTAACCAATCATGATTGATTTCCGGTTATACCCCGATTAAACTTCTGGCTTCTTTTACTTACTGAATTCATCTGTATACTTTTTACGTGGCTTCCGCCCTCATTACCTCTGCCAACGAAGTCAGGGAGGTATGTGGATACGGCAGCGTCTGTCTTTTCGTCCATTCATTATTCTGTCTTTCCTTTCGACCCTTAGAAACAATTCAGCGAATCTTAGGATGAATCCTGGTATTTTTCCTTGATTTAAAGATATTTTAACATTTTTTCTGTCAGTCTGTTTACACAATTTCAAAAAAGTTACAAATGATTTCCCGATGAGACTCAGTGGAATGAAAGGTCGTAGAGTGGAAATACGTGATTTCGTGGCCAATGAAATTCAGTTCAATATTCAATCCAAGTGAATCGCTCTCTTCGTGAAAGAGTTACTCTCTCGAAACAGGTACCGCTTAAAAATTACAAACAGAAGTGAAATAGTAATTAATCTTTTTCATTTATATCAATAGGAAGTGAGCCCACGATTTATTTCGATTATTTGCAACAAATGAAGCGAGTAATATTTCCGGGAAAGAGTAGGTAGGCTCAACCTTGTATGATGGGTATACTTATATTTCATGAGCTATTTTTTTGGAAGTTATGATTTTTGTGTCCATAAGCGTTGACCTATATACACTGCCTTCATGGAGGATTAACTCACACTAAACCTGATAAAATCGATCGTATCAGGCATGTAACCTTTCTTTCATTGACTTGTGTAAGGATTACCAATGGTTGGATTTTATATTTAGAAAAAAGTATATTTTTCCTGTGAAAACTATATATATATATATATATATATATATATATATATATATATATATATATATATATATATATATATATATAAATATATATATATATATATGTGTGTGTGTGTGTGTGTGTATATATATATATATATATATATATATATATATATATATATATATAGGTTGTTTGGAAATGATCGTATCTGCTAACTACACGATTGTAGCCTTTGTAGGATGAAAGGGTTTGTTGTAAAATGTGTTCGTGAAGAGATCAATATCACGGTTTGCAATTGCAGATATCGCAGTCTTGGTTGAGACTGTCAATCACAACTGTCACCAAACATTCAAAATAAGATGGAATCAATTTGTTACTCAGTCCCGTGTTTAGATCTCATAAAGTCAATGAAATATGAACTAAAAACGTTTTCTTTTATAAAACACTAACTCCAATATAAATGCCATTCGATTCCAAATACATTTTTTTAAATTCAATTCTTTAGAATGGCTTTTGTCACTTTTATGTATTCTGTTTTGAAGCCAAGCAGAGGATTCAACACAATTGCCCGAAGGTTCCTTTTATTTCCTTTATTCTTAGTTTTGACTCGAGATTTAATTTGTTGGAAAATTGAAGAAGCCTAATTGTTTTACTTGATGTCTTGTCCAATCTTTTCTATACAACCCCAACGGAGGAACCTTGAATTGAAAGTCGTCTAAAAGTAATTGTTTCGGAATTGAAAGCCTTTGCTGGTCGAAAAGGTTAGTGTTTAACTATGTTTCTACAGAGTTTAACTTGATTCTTTCAATTGTAGGAATCGTATTCTGATGTCTCCTTTTGTTGCGAATTGTTAAAGGTTTGTTGAAACTGGGTGAAGCAAAATTCATTTGCAAAGTTTTGTATGTGATTAGATTCAATGTTAATTTATTTGGTTAATTGAAGCATAAAATGTATGTGTTCCTTTTCAATAGACATGATATTTGTGTCCTGAATGGTACGAATATTCTTTTTTTTTTCCAAGAGTTAAAAGCATTGCAAATACTTTGTACAAGAGAGAAACGTTGCTAGTGAATGTTACAAAAGAAAAGCATTGCAAAAAAAAAAAATTACTCAAGAAAATCGTTGCCAGCAATTTTTAGAGAAAAGCATTGCCAGTGAATGTTACAAGAAAAAATCATTGCAAATCATTTTTAAGAAAAGGAATCGTTACAAGTTTTTTTTTTTTCGATTGAAAAGCATTTCCAGGGATTTTTGTTAGAGGAAAGTATTGCCAACAATCTTTAAAAGTACAAGCATTGCAAATGATTTTGACAAGTAAAAGCATCACCAATGAATTTTACAGAAGAAAAGCATTGCCTATGGATTTTGCAGGAGGGAAGCATTTTGAATAATCTGGACAATTGAAAGAATTGTCAATATTATTTTTACAGAAAGGAAGCATTTCTTATGATCTCTGCAAAAGCATAGTGAATGATTTTTACGAGAAAAAAAATTGCCAGTGATCTTTGCAGGAAGAAAGCATTTCCAGTGATCTTTATTAGATAAAATCATTACCAATGATTTTTACAATGGAAAAGCATTGCCCATGATTTCTGCAGAAGAAAGGCATTGAAGGTAATTTTTATAAGTAAAATCATTGTCGATTTTTTTTACAAATGGAGGACATTACCAATGATTTTCACTATGAAAAACCATTCCAGAAATTTTGCCAACGATTTTGACACAAAGGAAACTTTCTAAAATAGTCTCACTTTGAGATAGACATTGCATTTTTTATGAGATTGAGTACTTTCGATAATTATTACTAAAGAGATGTTCAGGTTTAACTTAAATAGTGCGGTTACTTCATTCCCAAATTTTCCGCACTGTTCAAGGACTGATCATATTTTAACATGATTTTTATTCCAGCTTTACACAACTGCAATAATTTGTACCACAATAACAGTACAATATCAAAACCTGTACTGAAGAAAATTGCGCTATTCGAGTTAAGTCTTGGATTATAGGTAGCTCTTTTTGGATAGAAAAAACAAAACAATTCTACATAATGTTATGGAATTAATTTATTACCGCCAATCATTATTTTCTCCTTCTATAGAATCTAACTGAAATCCAACTGAATCCTTTTCCTCTTTCGAATGCATTTGCGAACTTTCTTGTGAAACCCTCTGCCTACCTTAACACAACAACATAAACAGCAGTTACCTTTTCTCTCTTTACTCATAAATCACGATCAATGCTCGTAGCTTTTGTCTAGATGAAAAGTGTCAGACGATAAATTCAGGGAGTAAAAATAGCAAGAAGTCATGCCGAGAAGAAATCGGTTTCCCATTTTTGTGGACATTTAAGGAAACGCAATCTGAAATCAAATCTAGTCTGTCTTTGATCGTCTCTGAGAAAGTAAATCAATGGTGGTGTCGCTGAGGCCAGCAAAGAGCGAAGATTATAGGCCACCTGTGATCATATTGAGTCAGTTTCCAAGAAAATGATAGTTTTTGGAATGTGGTCCTTTGCATCGATTAATATGCATAAATACACACACACACACACACACACACACACACACACACACACACACACACACACACACACACAGAGTTCTGGTGACAGTTTTCATTAACATTTTTGAATTTATAAATATGACAAAACATTTCCAACGTGAATTTTCTAATTGAATCATGCTATTTCGAACACTACAATTTCCGACCAGCTTTTAACCCTCGGCCCAATATCATTCCCACAAAATCTCTTTATTACATTTGTATATGATGTTTCAGTAAGTGAAGGTGACTGTTGTCAAATTAACCTGGGTATGGCTTCGAAGAGGACACCTGAAAGAAGAAATATGATAATCCATTTGGGTATCCTGGATATAATTTGTGAAGACCATTAAATGAGAGCGAGAAAAGTATGAAGCAAAATAAGACATGCGATTCCTGTTGGGAAATAGATTAGAAATTTGATCCAATAATAAGCAAATGCAGCAACCTGTCAGGGAGAAATGTACAATTGAACAGCCTTTCGAGGGGACGGATGCAAATTTAACTTATTGTCCTGATAAGTGTCCAGCCAACTGCTCACCTACATCCAGGTAATAAAGTTAATTTAATAACTTGTGAATATCGTCATTTAGCTGGAATCAGAATGTGTAATAAAAGATAAAGGAACCTGGTGTATATTAAGGAACTATCTACGTCCAACAACGAACCTTAAACCCTTACTACTACTACTACTACTACTACTACTACTACTACTACTAATAATAATAATAATAATAATAATAATAATAATAATAATAACCACTGGTCCGTAGCAGTACATCTTGATTAAACGTTACCGGGCACAAGGTCACACGAACTGGGTACTCAGTGGGGCTCAAACTGAATGCCCTGCTGAACTGTCCTTTTGAGACTCTTTTGTTGACCATCATGCAATGTCCTTACGCATTACTCATATAATCGATTTTCAGATTGATTTCCATTACATTTATGGTTGATCAATTGGAAACAAGTTACCTACAGCCATTGTATTAGTTGAGTTTTTTTATTTTAAATGATCAACTAAAATTGTCGCCAAAATTGTCAACATAGGTTTCGTCCGTTTTAAGGTTGTCTCGTTGACGACATATGAATGTAACACGCGCACATGCTACACAAATTGATTTAGAGGGTTGTAAATTGAAACATTAACTCCTTATTATGTTTAATTTACACCCAAAGCATTTTTTTTTAATGGAGATGGTCAATTAATCATAATTCAACGTAAGTTTATGTTAAATAAATATTTTCATTTGTTTCCAGGAGCATTTGATTGGTTATTAGATCATAAAAAGCAAAGTATGATGTCAAAAGACGTTGGTCAAGCGATAATTCCTATTTGGTGGTTACCTACACTTAGTTTTATACCCCGTTAAGATATCTAAGGTTCATAGTTGAATATCAACACAACAATGAGGGTTTTTAATGCTGCATATTTCTATGCAGCATCAATCAATGGTAGGTCACGTGTCTTAGACGCAGTGCAGGTAAATCATCTCATTATCTGATGCTTAACAAGGTCCCTGATTTGTACACCATTTGTTTTGAATACTTCCGTCTTGTGGTAGGTCAGTTCATGAATATTCATTAAGTTAATGAGTCGTGCAATAAAAACGATTTTATGTATTTTGTCAAATTACTTTACGCTGGAGTGATTCTTGTTGCTGATTGGAGGGTCGTGGTTTCTATAGAAAAAAGCTAGAAAAGACCAGTATTTTGGAAAGGTGAGCAATTAAGAAATGAATCCAAGTTTAATTCAAAAGACCCAATCAAGCAGCTGGAATACGGTTCATGTCAGTCATTACAAATGAAAAACACGGATGGTCAGTATCAAACGCACACACTGGCTTATTTCCTGCATGACTAAAACCTCAAAATATACCAGAATTGGCGAATTTTGCTTGACCAACCTATATTGAATTCTTATTCACTTATCACTTACTGACCAACCACACCACAGCAGTTACTTAGTTAGGTACATGGATCAGATTGAAAATTCGACCAATCCACAGTCAAAGAAAAAGTCTCAGAAATACAGATTAATATTTTGGTGGACGTTCGATTAGGGTCACCATATTGTACAAAAGAAGATAGACATATCCCCTCCTCTCAATTGAAAAATAATGACTTCTATCAAACACAAAATATTCTTAATCATTTTATTATTGTCATAAGGGTTACAATATTGCACCAAAAAAAAGATGGATACATTCCCTTCTTTCAATTGATATATAAGGACTTCTTTAAACCACAAAATGTTCTTTATTATTTCATATCTGGTAACCTGTACGTTTCATTCACTTCTTTCATCACTTCATATCTGGTCACTGTACATTTGATCATTTTTCCATCATCTTAAATCAAGTAATCCTTTGCTAAATCCATTAATTTTTTGAATCATTTTGAATATAATTACCCAACGCTTGATCTTTTTTCTTCATTATCTTATATCTCTTACGCAAAACTTGATCAATGTTTTTCATTTTTTTACATCTCGTAACACTCTCCTTGATCATTTTTTTTTAGTTTATTTCAGATGCAGTAACCATATGCTGGATCTTTCTTCATCATTATTCTGCATCAATATATTTGATCCTATTCTTTCATTATTTTAAATCTAGTATCATACACTTGAACTTTCTTTTTCATTATTCTGCATCAATATATTTGATCCCACTCATTCATTATTTTAAATCTCATATCATACACTTGATCTTATTTTATCATTATTCTGCATCAATATCTTTGATCCTGATCTTTCATTCTTTTAAATCTTGTATGATACACTTGATCTTTCTTTTTCAATATTCTGCATCAATATATTTGATGCTGCTCTTTCATTATTTTAAATCTCGTATCATACACTTGATCCCTTTTCTTCATTCTTTAACATCAGAGGACACTACATTTCATCCTGCTCTTTCATTATTTTGAATCTCGTATCATACACTTGATCTTATTTTATCATTATTCTGCATCAATATATTTGATCCTACTCTTTCATTATTTTAAATCTTGTATCATACACTTGATTTTTCTTTTTCATTTTTTTGCATCAATATATTCGATCCTGCTCTTTCATTCTTTTAAATCTTGTATCATACACTTGATCTTTTTTTTTCATTATTCTGCATCAATATATCTGATCCTTCTCTCTCATTATTTTAAATCTTTCATCATACATTTGATCCGTCTTCTTAATCATCCTGCATCTATATATATTTGATCCTGCTCTTTCATTATTTTGAATATCGTATAATACACATGATCTTTCTTTTTTATCATTCTGAATCAATATATTTGATCCTGCTCTTTCATTATCTTAGATATCATATGATACACTTAATCTTTCTTTTACATTATTCTGCATCAAGATATTTGACCCTGCTCTTTCCTCATTCTAAAACCCCTATCACACACTTGATATTTCTTTTTCATTAGTCTGCATCAATATATTTGATCCTGCTCTTTCATCATCTTGAATCTTGTATCATACCCTTGATCATTCTTCTTCATAAATTAACATCAGCAAACTTTTCTTTGAATCCTGCTCTTTCATTACTTTAAATCTCGTATCATACACTTGGTCTTTTTTTCCATTATTCTGCATCAATATATTTGATCCAACTCTTCCATTATTTAAAATCTTGTATCATACACTTGATCCGTCTTTTTAATTATTCTGCATCAATATATTTGATCCTGCTCTTAAATTATTTTAAATCTCGTATCATACACGTGATCTTTCTTTTTCATTATTCTGCATCAATATATTTGATCCTGCTCTTTCATTATTTTGGATCTTGTATCATACACTTGATCTTTCTTTCCGTTATTCTGCTTCAATAAATTTGATCCTGCTCTATCATTATTTTAGATATTGTATCATACACTTGATATTTCTTTTCCATTATTCTGCATCAATATATTCGATCCTGCTCTTCCATTATTTTAAATCTTGTATGATACACTTGATCTTTCTTTTTCATTATTCTGCATCAATATTTTAATCATGCTCTTTAATTATTTTAAATCTCGTATCATACACTTGATTTTTCTTTTTCATTATTCTGCATCAATATATTTGATCATACTCTTTCATTCTTTTAAATCTTGTATCATACACTTGATCTTTCTTTTCCATTATTCTGCATCGATATATTTGATCCTGCTTTTTCATTATTCTAAATATCGATTCATACACTTGATCTTTCTTTTCCATTATTCTGCATCGATATATTTGATCCTGCTTTATCATTATTTTAGATATTGTATCATACACTTGATATTTCTTTTCCATTATTCTGCATCAATATCTCTGATCTTGCTCTTTCATTATTTTAGATATTGTATCATACACTTGATATTTCTTTTCCAATATTCTGCATCAATATATTCGATCCTGCTCTTCCATTATTTTAAATCTTGTATGATACACTTGATCTTCCTTTTGCATTATTCTGCATCAATATATCTGATCTTGCTCTTTCATTATTTTAAATCTCCCATCATACACTAAATCTTTCTATTGCATTATTCTGCATCAATATATCTGATCCTGTTCTTTCATTATTTTAAATCTTGTATCAAAATCTTGATCTTTCTTTTTTCATTATTCTGCATATATATTTGATCTTGCTCTTTCATTATTTTAAATATTCTATCATACACTTGATCTTTCTTCTTCATTATTCTGCATCCATAAATTTGATCCCGCTCTATCATTATTTTTAATATTGTATCATACACTTGATATATCTTTTCCATTATTCTGCATCAATATATTCGATCATGCTCTTCCATTATTTTAAATCTGGTATCATCCACTTGATCTTTCTTTTCAATTATTATGCATCAATATATTTGATCCTGCTCTTTCATTATTTTGAAAATTGTATCTTACACTTGATCTTTCTTTTTCATTATTCTGCATCAATATATTTGACCCTGCTCTTTCATCATTTCAAATATCGTATGATACAGTTGATCATTCTTTTTCATTATTCTGCATCAATATATTTGATCCTGTTCTTTAATTATTTCAAATCTTGTATCATACAATTGATCTTTCTTTTTCATTATTCTGCATCAATATATCTGATCTTGCTCTTTCCTTATTTTGAATCTCTTATCATACACTAAAACTTTCTTTTGCATTATTCTGCATCAATATATCTGATCCTGCTCTTTCATTGTTTTAAATCACGTATCAAAAACTTGATCTTTCTTTTTTCATTATTCTGCATATATATTTGATCTTGCTCTTTCATTATTTTAAATATTGTATCATTCACTTGATATTTGTTTTGAATTATTCGGCATCCATATATTCGATCCTGCTCTTCCATTATTTTTAATCTTGTATGATACACTTGATGTTTTTTTTCCATTATTCTGCATCAATATATTTGATCCTGCTCTTTCATTATTTCAAATATTTTATCTCACACTTGATCTTTCTTTTCCATTATTCTGCATCAATATATTTGAAACTGATCTTTCATCATTTAAATTTCTTATCATACACCTAATCTTTTTTTTTATCATTCTGCATCAATATATTTGATCCTGCTCTTTCATTATTTCAAATATCGTATGATACAGTCGATCTTTCTTTTTCATTATTCTGCATCAATATATTTAATCCTACTCTTTCATTATTTTAAATATTGTATCATACACTTGATCTTTCTTTTTCATTATTCTGCATCAATATATTTGATCCTATTCTTCAATTATTTCAAATCTTGTATCATACGGTTGATGTTTCTTTTCCATCATTTTGCATCAATATATTTGACCCTGCTCTTTCATTATTTTAAATCTTCAATAATACACGTGATCTTCTTTTTTCATCATTCTGCATCAATATATTTGACCCTACTCTTTCATCATTTTAAATCTCGTATGATACAGTTGATCATTCTTCTTCATTATTCTGCATCAATATTTTGGATCCTGTTCTTTCATTCTTTTAAATCTCTTCTAATACACTCGATCTTTCATTTTTATCATTCTGCATCGATATATTTGATCCTGCTCTTTCATTATTTCAAATCTTCAATAATACACTTGATCTTCCTTTTTCATCATCCTGCATCAATATATTTGACCCTGCTCTTTCATCATTTCAAATCTTCAATAATACACTTGATCTTCCTTTTTCATCATCCTGCATCAATTTATTTGACCCTGCTCTTTCATCATTTCAAATCTCGTATGATACAGTTGATCATTCTTCTTCATTATTCTGCATCAATATATTTGATCCTGCTCTTTCATTATTTTAGATATCGTATCATACACTTGATCTTTCTTATTCATTATTATCCATCAATATATCTGATCTTGCTCTTTCCTTACTTCGAATATCCTATCATACACTAAATCTTTCTTTTGCATTATTCTGCATCAATGTATCTGATCCTGCTCTTTCCTTATTTCAAATTTCGTATCAAAAACTTGATCTTTCTTTTTTCATTATTCTGCATATAAATTTTATCTTGCTATTCCATTATTTTGAATATTGTATCATACACTTGATCTTTCTTATTCATTATTCTGCGTCAATAAATTTGATCCTGCTGTATCAATATATTAAATATTGTATCATACACTTGATATTTCTTTTCCATTATTCTGCATCAATATATTCGATCCTGCTCTCCCATTATTTTCAATCTTGTATGATACACTTGATCTTCATTTTGCATTATTCTGCATCAATATATTCGATCCCACCTTTTCATTATTTTATATCTCGTATCATACACTTGATCTTTCTTTTTCATTATTCTGTATCAATATATTTGATCCTGCTCTTTCATTTTTTTGAAAATTGTATCTTACACTTGATCTTTCTTTTTCATTATTATGCATCAATATATTTGACCCTGCTCTTTCATCATCTTAAATCTCGTATGATACAGTTGAATATTCTTCTTCATTATTCTGCATCAATATTTTGGATCCTGTTCTTTCATTCTTTTAAATCTCCTATCATACACACGATCTTTCATTTCTATCATTCTGCATCGATATATTTGATCCTGCTCTTTCATTATTTTAAATATCGTATCATTCACTTGATCTTTCTTTTTCCATTATTCTGCATCAATATATTTGATCCTGCTCTTTCATTATTTTAGATATTGTATCATACACTTGATCTTTCTTTTTCATTATTCTGCATCAATATATTTGATCCTATTCTTCAATTATTTCCAATCTTGTATCATACACTTGATCTTTCTTTTCCATTATTCTGCATCAATATATTCGATCCTGCTCTTTCATTATTTTAAATATCGTATCATACACTTGATGTTTCTTTCCCATTATTTTGCATCAATATATTTGATCCGGCTTTTTCATTTTTTTAAATCTCCAATAATACACTTGATCTTCCTTTTTCATTATTCTGCATCAATATATTTGATCCTGCTCTTTCATCATTTTGAATCTCGTATGATACAGTTGATCATTCTTCTCCATTATTCTGCATCAATATTTTGGATCATGTTCTTTCATTCTTTTAAATCTCCTATCATACACTCAATCTTTCATTATATCATTCTAAATCGATATATCTGCTACTGCTCTTTCGTTAATTTAAATATCGTATGATACATTCGATCTTTATTTTTCCATTATTCTGCATCGATATATTTGATCCTATTCTTTAATTATTTCAAATGTTGTATCATACGATTGATCTTTCTTTTTCATTATTCTGCATCAATATATCTGATCTTGCTCTTTCCTTATTTTGAATATCCTATTATACACTAAATCTTTATTTTGCATTATGCTGCATCAATGTATCTGACCCTGCTCTTTCACTGTTTCAAATCACATATCAAAAACTTGATCTTTTTTTTTCATTTTTCTGCATCAATATAGTTGATCTTGCTCTTTCATTATTTTTAATCTCCTATCATACACTTGATCTTCCTTTTTCATCATTCTTCATCAATATATTTGATCCTACTCCTTCATTATTTTAAATCTCGTATCATACACTTGATCCATCTTTTTCATGATTCTGCATCAATATATTTGATCTTAATCTTCAATTATTTTAGATTTTGTATCATACACTTGATCTTTCTTTTCCATTATTCGGCATCAGTATATTTGATCCTGCCCTTTCATTATTTTAAATATCAAATCATACACTTGATATTTCTTTTCCATTATTCTGCATCAATATATTTGATCCTGCTTTCGCATTATCT
Organism: Thysanoteuthis rhombus; assembly: GCA_963457665.1. Lineage (NCBI taxonomy): Eukaryota > Metazoa > Mollusca > Cephalopoda > Oegopsida > Thysanoteuthidae > Thysanoteuthis > Thysanoteuthis major. The sequence continues at coordinate 31,790,409 of OY735224.1, forward strand.
TAAATCTCGTATGATACACTTAATCTTTTTTTTTCCTTTTTCTGCATCAATATATTTGACCTACTCTTTCATCATTTTAAATCCCTTATCGTGAACTTGATCTTTCTTTTTCCTTATTCTGCATCAATATATTTTATCTTGCTCTTTCATTTTTTGAAATCTCGTATCATACACTTGATCTTTCTTTTTCATTATTCTGCATCAATATTGTTAATCCTGCTCTTTCATTATTTGAAATCTCGTATCATACACTTGATCTTTCTTTTTCATTATTCTGCATCAATATTGTTAATTCTGCTCTTTCATTATTTGAAATCTCGTATCATACACTTGATCTTTCTTTTTCATTATTCTGCATCAATATTGTTAATCCTGCTCTTTCATTATTTGAAATCTCGTATCATACACTTGATATTTCTTTTTCATTATTCTGCATCAATATTGTTAATCCTGCTCTTTCATTATTTGAAATCTCGTATCATACACTTGATCTTTCTTTTTCATTATTCTGCATCAATATTGTTAATCCTGCTCTTTCATTATTTGAAATCTCGTATCATACACTTGATCTGTCTTTTTCATTATTCTGCATCAATATTGTTAATCCTGCTCTTTCATTATTTGAAATCTCGTATCATACACTTGATCTTTCTTTTTCATTATTCTGCATCAATATTGTTAATTCTGCTCTTTCATTATTTGAAATCTCGTATCATACACTTGATATTTCTTTTTCATTATTCTGCATCAATATTGTTAATTCTGCTCTTTCATTATTTGAAATCTCGTATCATACACTTGATCTTTCTTTTTCATTATTCTGCATCAATATTGTTAATCCTGCTCTTTCATTATTTGAAATCTCGTATCATACACTTGATCTTTCTTTTTCATTATTCTGCATCAATATTGTTAATCCTGCTCTTTCATTATTTGAAATCTCGTATCATACACTTGATCTTTCTTTTTCATTATTCTGCATCAATATTGTTAATTCTGCTCTTTCATTATTTGAAATCTCGTATCATACACTTGATATTTCTTTTTCATTATTCTGCATCAATATTTTAATCCTGCTCTTTCATCATTTGAAATCTCGTATCATACACTTGATCTTTCTTTTTCATTATTCTGCATCAATATTGTTAATCCTGCTCTTTCATTATTTGAAATCTCGTATCATACACTTGATATTTCTTTTCCATTATTCTGCATCAATATTGTTAATCCTGCTCTTTCATTATTTGAAATCTCGTATCATACACTTGATCTTTCTTTTTCATTATTCTGCATCAATATTGTTAATCCTGCTCTTTCATTATTTGAAATCTCGTATCATACACTTGATATTTCTTTTTCATTATTCTGCATCAATATTGTTAATCCTGCTCTTTCATTATTTGAAATCTCGTATCATACACTTGATCTTTCTTTTTCATTATTCTGCATCAATATTGTTAATCCTGCTCTTTCATTATTTGAAATCTCGTATCATACACTTGATCTTTCTTTTCCATTATTCTGCATCAATATTGTTAATCCTGCTCTTTCATTATTTGAAATCTCGTATCATACACTTGATCTGTCTTTTTCATTATTCTGCATCAATATTGTTAATCCTGCTCTTTCATTATTTGAAATCTCGTATCATACACTTGATCTTTCTTTATTATTCTGCATCAATATTGTTAATCCTGCTCTTTCATTATTTGAAATCTCGTATCATACACTTGATCTTTCTTTTTCATTATTCTGCATCAATATTGTTAATTCTGCTCTTTCATTATTTGAAATCTCGTATCATACACTTGATATTTCTTTTTCATTATTCTGCATCAATATTGTTAATCCTGCTCTTTCATTATTTGAAATCTCGTATCATACACTTGATCTGTCTTTTTCATTATTCTGCATCAATATTGTTAATCCTGCTCTTTCATTATTTGAAATCTCGTATCATACACTTGATCTTTCTTTTTCATTATTCTGCATCAATATCTTTGATCCTGATCTTTCATTATTTGAAATCTCGTATCATACACTTGATCTTTCTTTTCCATTATTCTGCATCAATATTGTTAATCCTGCTCTTTCATTATTTGAAATCTCGTATCATACACTTGATATTTCTTTTCCATTATTCTGCATCAATATTGTTAATTCTGCTCTTTCATTATTTGAAATCTCGTATCATACACTTGATCTTTCTTTTTCATTATTCTGCATCAATATTGTTAATCCTGCTCTTTCATTATTTGAAATCTCGTATCATACACTTGATCTTTCTTTTTCATTATTCTGCATCAATATTGTTAATTCTGCTCTTTCATTATTTGAAATCTCGTATCATACACTTGATCTTTCTTTTTCATTATTCTGCATCAATATTGTTAATTCTGCTCTTTCATTATTTGAAATCTCGTATCATACACTTGATCTTTCTTTTTCATTATTCTGCATCAATATTGTTAATCCTGCTCTTCCATTATTTGAAATCTCGTATCATACACTTGATCTTTCTTTTTCATTATTCTGCATCAATATTGTTAATCCTGCTCTTTCATTATTTGAAATCTCGTATCATACACTTGATCTTTCTTTTCCATTATTCTGCATCAATATTGTTAATCCTGCTCTTTCATTATTTGAAATCTCGTATCATACACTTGATCTGTCTTTTTCATTATTCTGCATCAATATTGTTAATCCTGCTCTTTCATTATTTCAAATCTTGTATCATACACTTGATCTTTCTTTTTCATTATTCTGCATCAATATCTTTGATCCTGATCTTTCATTATTTGAAATCTCGTATCATACACTTGATCTTTCTTTTTCATTATTCTGCATCAATATTGTTAATTCTGCTCTTTCATTATTTGAAATCTCGTATCATACACTTGATATTTCTTTTTCATTATTCTGCATCAATATTGTTAATCCTGCTCTTTCATTATTTGAAATCTCGTATCATACACTTGATCTGTCTTTTTCATTATTCTGCATAAAATATTGTTAATCCTGCTCTTTCATTATTTGAAATCTCGTATCATACACTTGATCTTTCTTTTTCATTATTCTGCATCAATATCTTTGATCCTGATCTTTCATTATTTGAAATCTCGTATCATACACTTGATCTTTCTTTTCCATTATTCTGCATCAATATTGTTAATCCTGCTCTTTCATTATTTGAAATCTCGTATCATACACTTGATATTTCTTTTCCATTATTCTGCATCAATATTGTTAATTCTGCTCTTTCATTATTTGAAATCTCGTATCATACACTTGATCTTTCTTTTTCATTATTCTGCATCAATATTGTTAATCCTGCTCTTTCATTATTTGAAATCTCGTATCATACACTTGATCTTTCTTTTCCATTATTCTGCATCAATATTGTTAATCCTGCTCTTTCATTATTTGAAATCTCGTATCATACACTTGATCTTTCTTTTTCATTATTCTGCATCAATATTGTTAATTCTGCTCTTTCATTATTTGAAATCTCGTATCATACACTTGATCTTTCTTTTTCATTATTCTGCATCAATATTGTTAATTCTGCTCTTTCATTATTTGAAATCTCGTATCATACACTTGATCTTTCTTTTTCATTATTCTGCATCAATATTGTTAATTCTGCTCTTTCATTATTTGAAATCTCGTATCATACACTTGATATTTCTTTTCCATTATTCTGCATCAATATTGTTAATCCTGTTCTTTCATTATTTGAAATCTCGTATCATACACTTGATATTTCTTTTTCATTATTCTGCATCAATATTTTAATCCTGCTCTTTCATCATTTGAAATCTCGTATCATACACTTGATCTTTCTTTTTCATTATTCTGCATCAATATTGTTAATCCTGCTCTTTCATTATTTGAAATCTCGTATCATACACTTGATCTTTCTTTTCCATTATTCTGCATCAATATTGTTAATCCTGCTCTTTCATTATTTGAAATCTCGTATCATACACTTGATCTTTCTTTTTCATTATTCTGCATCAATATTGTTAATTCTGCTCTTTCATTATTTGAAATCTCGTATCATACACTTGATCTTTCTTTTCCATTATTCTGCATCAATATTGTTAATCCTGTTCTTTCATTATTTGAAATCTCGTATCATACACTTGATCTTTCTTTTTCATTATTCTGCATCAATATTGTTAATCCTGCTCTTTCATTATTTGAAATCTCGTATCATACACTTGATCTTTCTTTTTCATTATTCTGCATCAATATTGTTAATTCTGCTCTTTCATTATTTGAAATCTCGTATCATACACTTGATCTTTCTTTTTCATTATTCTGCATCAATATTGTTAATTCTGCTCTTTCATTATTTGAAATCTCGTATCATACACTTGATATTTCTTTTCCATTATTCTGCATCAATATTGTTAATCCTGTTCTTTCATTATTTGAAATCTCGTATCATACACTTGATATTTCTTTTTCATTATTCTGCATCAATATTTTAATCCTGCTCTTTCATCATTTGAAATCTCGTATCATACACTTGATCTTTCTTTTTCATTATTCTGCATCAATATTGTTAATCCTGCTCTTTCATTATTTGAAATCTCGTATCATACACTTGATCTTTCTTTTCCATTATTCTGCATCAATATTGTTAATCCTGCTCTTTCATTATTTGAAATCTCGTATCATACACTTGATCTTTCTTTTTCATTATTCTGCATCAATATTGTTAATTCTGCTCTTTCATTATTTGAAATCTCGTATCATACACTTGATATTTCTTTTTCATTATTCTGCATCAATATATTTGATCCTGTTCTTTCATTATTTTAAATCTCGTATCATACACTTGATCTTTCTTTTTCATTATTCTGCATCAATATTGTTAATCCTGCTCTTTCATTATTTGAAATCTCGTATCATACACTTGATATTTCTTTTTCATTATTCTGCATCAATATTGTTAATCCTGCTCTTTCATTATTTGAAATCTCGTATCATACACTTGATCTTTCTTTTTCATTATTCTGCATCAATATTGTTAATCCTGCTCTTTCATTATTTGAAATCTCGTATCATACACTTGATCTTTCTTTTCCATTATTCTGCATCAATATTGTTAATCCTGCTCTTTCATTATTTGAAATCTCGTATCATACACTTGATCTGTCTTTTTCATTATTCTGCATCAATATTGTTAATCCTGCTCTTTCATTATTTGAAATCTCGTATCATACACTTGATCTTTCTTTTTCATTATTCTGCATCAATATTGTTAATCCTGTTCTTTCATTATTTGAAATCTCGTATCATACACTTGATCTTTCTTTTCCATTATTCTGCATCAATATTGTTAATCCTGCTCTTTCATTATTTGAAATCTCGTATCATACACTTGATCTTTCTTTTTCATTATTCTGCATCAATATTGTTAATCCTGCTCTTTCATTATTTGAAATCTCGTATCATACACTTGATCTGTCTTTTTCATTATTCTGCATAAAATATTGTTAATCCTGTTCTTTCATTATTTGAAATCTCGTATCATACACTTGATCTTTCTTTTTCATTATTCTGCATCAATATCTTTGATCCTGATCTTTCATTATTTGAAATCTCGTATCATACACTTGATCTTTCTTTTCCATTATTCTGCATCAATATTGTTAATCCTGCTCTTTCATTATTTGAAATCTCGTATCATACACTTGATATTTCTTTTCCATTATTCTGCATCAATATTGTTAATTCTGCTCTTTCATTATTTGAAATCTCGTATCATACACTTGATCTTTCTTTTTCATTATTCTGCATCAATATTGTTAATCCTGCTCTTTCATTATTTGAAATCTCGTATCATACACTTGATATTTCTTTTTCATTATTCTGCATCAATATTGTTAATCCTGTTCTTTCATTATTTGAAATCTCGTATCATACACTTGATCTTTCTTTTTCATTATTCTGCATCAATATTGTTAATCCTGCTCTTTCATTATTTGAAATCTCGTATCATACACTTGATATTTCTTTTTCATTATTCTGCATCAATATTGTTAATTCTGCTCTTTCATTATTTGAAATCTCGTATCATACACTTGATCTTTCTTTTTCATTATTCTGCATCAATATTGTTAATCCTGCTCTTTCATTATTTGAAATCTCGTATCATACACTTGATATTTCTTTTTCATTATTCTGCATCAATATTGTTAATTCTGCTCTTTCATTATTTGAAATCTCGTATCATACACTTGATCTGTCTTTTTCATTATTCTGCATCAATATTGTTAATCCTGCTCTTTCATTATTTGAAATCTCGTATCATACACTTGATCTTTCTTTTTCATTATTCTGCATCAATATTGTTAATCCTGCTCTTTCATTATTTGAAATCTCGTATCATACACTTGATCTTTCTTTTTCATTATTCTGCATCAATATTGTTAATTCTGCTCTTTCATTATTTGAAATCTCGTATCATACACTTGATCTTTCTTTTTCATTATTCTGCATCAATATTGTTAATCCTGCTCTTTCATTATTTGAAATCTCGTATCATACACTTGATATTTCTTTTTCATTATTCTGCATCAATATTGTTAATCCTGCTCTTTCATTATTTGAAATCTCGTATCATACACTTGATCTTTCTTTTTCATTATTCTGCATCAATATTGTTAATTCTGCTCTTTCATTATTTGAAATCTCGTATCATACACTTGATCTTTCTTTTTCATTATTCTGCATCAATATTGTTAATTCTGCTCTTTCATTATTTGAAATCTCGTATCATACACTTGATATTTCTTTTCCATTATTCTGCATCAATATTGTTAATCCTGTTCTTTCATTATTTGAAATCTCGTATCATACACTTGATATTTCTTTTTCATTATTCTGCATCAATATTTTAATCCTGCTCTTTCATCATTTGAAATCTCGTATCATACACTTGATCTTTCTTTTTCATTATTCTGCATCAATATTGTTAATCCTGCTCTTTCATTATTTGAAATCTCGTATCATACACTTGATCTTTCTTTTCCATTATTCTGCATCAATATTGTTAATCCTGCTCTTTCATTATTTGAAATCTCGTATCATACACTTGATCTTTCTTTTTCATTATTCTGCATCAATATTGTTAATTCTGCTCTTTCATTATTTGAAATCTCGTATCATACACTTGATATTTCTTTTTCATTATTCTGCATCAATATATTTGATCCTGTTCTTTCATTATTTTAAATCTCGTATCATACACTTGATCTTTCTTTTTCATTATTCTGCATCAATATTGTTAATCCTGCTCTTTCATTATTTGAAATCTCGTATCATACACTTGATATTTCTTTTTCATTATTCTGCATCAATATTGTTAATTCTGCTCTTTCATTATTTGAAATCTCGTATCATACACTTGATATTTCTTTTTCATTATTCTGCATCAATATTGTTAATCCTGTTCTTTCATTATTTGAAATCTCGTATCATACACTTGATCTTTCTTTTTCATTATTCTGCATCAATATTGTTAATTCTGCTCTTTCATTATTTGAAATCTCGTATCATACACTTGATCTTTCTTTTTCATTATTCTGCATCAATATTGTTAATTCTGCTCTTTCATTATTTGAAATCTCGTATCATACACTTGATATTTCTTTTTCATTATTCTGCATCAATATTGTTAATTCTGCTCTTTCATTATTTGAAATCTCGTATCATACACTTGATATTTCTTTTCCATTATTCTGCATCAATATTGTTAATCCTGCTCTTTCATTATTTGAAATCTCGTATCATACACTTGATCTTTCTTTTTCATTATTCTGCATCAATATCTTTGATCCTGATCTTTCATTATTTGAAATCTCGTATCATACACTTGATCTTTCTTTTTCATTATTCTGCATCAATATCTTTGATCCTGATCTTTCATTATTTGAAATCTCGTATCATACACTTGATCTTTCTTTTTCATTATTCTGCATCAATATTGTTAATTCTGCTCTTTCATTATTTGAAATCTCGTATCATACACTTGATCTTTCTTTTTCATTATTCTGCATCAATATTGTTAATCCTGCTCTTTCATTATTTGAAATCTCGTATCATACACTTGATCTTTCTTTTTCATTATTCTGCATCAATATTGTTAATCCTGCTCTTTCATTATTTGAAATCTCGTATCATACACTTGATATTTCTTTTTCATTATTCTGCATCAATATTGTTAATCCTGCTCTTTCATTATTTGAAATCTCGTATCATACACTTGATATTTCTTTTTCATTATTCTGCATCAATATTGTTAATCCTGTTCTATCATTATTTGAAATCTCGTATCATACACTTGATCTTTCTTTTTCATTATTCTGCATCAATATTGTTAATTCTGCTCTTTCATTATTTGAAATCTCGTATCATACACTTGATATTTCTTTTTCATTATTCTGCATCAATATTGTTAATCCTGCTCTTTCATTATTTGAAATCTCGTATCATACACTTGATCTGTCTTTTTCATTATTCTGCATCAATATTGTTAATCCTGCTCTTTCATTATTTGAAATCTCGTATCATACACTTGATCTTTCTTTTTCATTATTCTGCATCAATATTGTTAATCCTGCTCTTTCATTATTTGAAATCTCGTATCATACACTTGATCTTTCTTTTTCATTATTCTGCATCAATATCTTTGATCCTGATCTTTCATTATTTGAAATCTCGTATCGTACACTTGATCTTTCTTTTCCATTATTCTGCATCAATATTGTTAATCCTGCTCTTTCATTATTTGAAATCTCGTATCATACACTTGATCTTTCTTTTCCATTATTCTGCATCAATATTGTTAATTCTGCTCTTTCATTATTTGAAATCTCGTATCATACACTTGATCTTTCTTTTTCATTATTCTGCATCAATATTGTTAATCCTGCTCTTTCATTATTTGAAATCTCGTATCATACACTTGATCTTTTTTTTCCATTATTCTGCATCAATATTGTTAATCCTGCTCTTTCATTATTTGAAATCTCGTATCATACACTTGATCTTTCTTTTTCATTATTCTGCATCAATATTGTTAATTCTGCTCTTTCATTATTTGAAATCTCGTATCATACACTTGATCTTTCTTTTTCATTATTCTGCATCAATATTGTTAATCCTGTTCTTTCATTATTTGAAATCTCGTATCATACACTTGATCTTTCTTTTTCATTATTCTGCATCAATATTGTTAATCCTGCTCTTTCATTATTTGAAATCTCGTATCATACACTTGATCTTTCTTTTTCATTATTCTGCATCAATATTGTTAATCCTGCTCTTTCATTATTTGAAATCTCGTATCATACACTTGATATTTCTTTTTCATTATTCTGCATCAATATTGTTAATCCTGTTCTATCATTATTTGAAATCTCGTATCATACACTTGATCTTTCTTTTTCATTATTCTGCATCAATATTGTTAATTCTGCTCTTTCATTATTTGAAATCTCGTATCATACACTTGATCTTTCTTTTTCATTATTCTGCATCAATATCTTTGATCCTGATCTTTCATTATTTGAAATCTCGTATCATACACTTGATCTTTCTTTTTCATTATTCTGCATCAATATTGTTAATTCTGCTCTTTCATTATTTGAAATCTCGTATCATACACTTGATATTTCTTTTTCATTATTCTGCATCAATATTGTTAATCCTGTTCTATCATTATTTGAAATCTCGTATCATACACTTGATCTTTCTTTTTCATTATTCTGCATCAATATTGTTAATTCTGCTCTTTCATTATTTGAAATCTCGTATCATACACTTGATATTTCTTTTTCATCATTCTGCATCAATATTGTTAATCCTGCTCTTTCATTATTTGAAATCTCGTATCATACACTTGATCTTTCTTTTTCATTATTCTGCATCAATATCTTTGATCCTGATCTTTCATTATTTGAAATCTCGTATCATACACTTGATCTTTCTTTTTCATTATTCTGCATCAATATTGTTAATTCTGCTCTTTCATTATTTGAAATCTCGTATCATACACTTGATCTTTCTTTTTCATTATTCTGCATCAATATCTTTGATCCTGATCTTTCATTATTTGAAATCTCGTATCATACACTTGATCTTTCTTTTTCATTATTCTGCATCAATATTGTTAATTCTGCTCTTTCATTATTTGAAATCTCGTATCATACACTTGATCTTTCTTTTTCATTATTCTGCATCAATATTGTTAATTCTGCTCTTTCATTATTTGAAATCTCGTATCATACACTTGATCTTTCTTTTTCATTATTCTGCATCAATATTGTTAATCCTGCTCTTTCATTATTTGAAATCTCGTATCATACACTTGATCTTTCTTTTCCATTATTCTGCATCAATATCTTTGATCCTGATCTTTCATTATTTGAAATCTCGTATCATACACTTGATCTTTCTTTTTCATTATTCTGCATCAATATTGTTAATTCTGCTCTTTCATTATTTGAAATCTCGTATCATACACTTGATCTTTCTTTTTCATTATTCTGCATCAATATTGTTAATCCTGCTCTTTCATTATTTGAAATCTCGTATCATACACTTGATATTTCTTTTTCATTATTCTGCATCAATATTGTTAATCCTGCTCTTTCATTATTTGAAATCTCGTATCATACACTTGATCTTTCTTTTTCATTATTCTGCATCAATATTGTTAATTCTGCTCTTTCATTATTTGAAATCTCGTATCATACACTTGATCTTTCTTTTTCATTATTCTGCATCAATATTGTTAATTCTGCTCTTTCATTATTTGAAATCTCGTATCATACACTTGATCTTTCTTTTCCATTATTCTGCATCAATATTGTTAATCCTGCTCTTTCATTATTTGAAATCTCGTATCATACACTTGATCTTTCTTTTTCATTATTCTGCAGCAATATATTTGATATTGCTCTATCATTATTTTAAATCCAGTATCATACAGTTGATCTTTCTTTTTTATTATTTTGCATGAATATATTTGATCCTACTCTTTTATTATTTTAAATCTCGTATCATACACGTGATCTTTCTTTTTTATTATTCTGCAGCAATATCTTTGATCCTGCTCTTTCGTAATCTCAAATTTTGTATCATACACTCGATCTTTCTTCTTAGTTTTTAAAATCCGAGGACTCTACATTTGATCCTCTTCTTTCATTTTTTTCAATCTTGTATAATACACTTGATCTCTCTTTTTTAGTATTCTGCATCAATATATTTTATCCTACTCTAATTATAAATCTTTTATTTAATTCTTCGCAAAAAAAAACAAAACGTCTTTTCATCCAAATTATTTTTTGTGTTTTTGGTTTTGATTTATTCTGCGTTGTTATTGAGACTTGAAATAATATTAAAATCCTGTGAACAGAGAAATGATTTATCTCCTGTCTTATTAAAACCTGATATTCACACCTAGGAAATCAGACACAGCTCAGTGATATTGCTCAGTTGATACTAACACTAGTCTTTATCTAAAAAAGTTCAAATTTTCGAGAATATAGCTGAACATAAACTAAAAGGCTGATTTAGCATGAATTTTCTCAGCAAAATGAATTCCAAATAAGAGCTTATTTGGTCGGCTTTCCAAAAAGGAATTTTCTTCTTTACATAAAAAGGAGTCATGTTTGAATCTCCTGCCCTCATTCTCAGCCACTACATAAGCGTGCTCAACTTACATATATTGGAAGCCAGCCAGACTGACTTGAAATCTGGAGAAAACTTGTTGACAGTTCCTGAGACAGTTTCTGTGACAGTTTAGCCCTGCTCCCTAGGAAAACTTTGCAAACTTCCTCAACGAAAGAAGTAAACACATCTGTGAAAACTGATTCAGTCACCAGACAGACGTTTATCGCCTCGAAAAGAGATATCAACACTGTCGTTTGACGGCATTGGTTCTGGTTACAAGCTCAGCTGAATATTCATTAATCTATTTCTATTCATTAAAGGTGTTGATTTATCTTGTAAACGAGTTTGTGTTTCGTCCATCAAGACTGGAATAGTCTTAATTAATCGACATTTTTGAATAAATATGAATAAGCAGGTCACTTATGTTCAGTAAGTGTTCATGTCAGCCTACATTATTCCAGGCCACAAGTGACACTTGACCAATCCGAAAATGAGGATGGTGCCAATATGGAGGTAACCAGAGTTAGGCAAATGTACTTGAGTGTCTGCAATTTGATAGATATAATTCAATTGTCAACAGCTAAGGTCATTTCAATAGAAATTAGATAAAATATTGGTTTAAAAGAAGATGAAGAAGAAGATAGAAGTGGGTATTGGACTTTTTAGTGAGATAAAAATTAAAAGAAGAAGAAGAGGAAGGGAAAGAAAAGATGTGTGAAGATTCAGTTGAAATAGTAATAGTAGTACTACAGGTGATATGAAAAGTAAAGGAGGAAGAGGGAATAGAAGAAATAAAAGGAGACTAAAGTGGGGGAAGGGAAGACGGACAAAAGAGATTAGGATGAGAAAGAAAACAAAATGAAAAAAAAGAATCTATACATTTCCAATAAGACAGGAGGACAATTACCAGAATAACAGAAAGGATGATGGATAAGAACCAAAAGGAGTGAATGACTTGTTATACATTGACAAGATAATTGAAAAAGAAGTTTGGAAAAGGAGGAAAAAAATCTTACAATAGGATGAGTTGACTATGAAAAGACAAAACAATTGACCTTATCCAACATGGCTGGATATTCAAATGCCTCAGGATATTGTAGATCAAGAACCAGTGGTAAAATTCATATTCAAAGCTATAAAAGAACTGAAAAGTAAATTTGACAGGAGGAAACTTAGCTGATGTAAGTACAAAAAGAGGAATAATCTGGTGGGGGTGCTTTGCTCCTATTACTATTAGCATCTTGGAAAACAGGGAAAGAATACAATTTTTTTCTTTCAAAGAATAGGGAAGTACTTTAAATGCTGTTCAACAATATATATATATATATATATATATATATATATATATATATATATATATATATATATATATATATATATATATATATATATATATTGAGTTAGTAATGATAAATTGATTGGATGATTTTTAAAGTAAGAATAAGACATCGCATCAGTAATCTGAGGCATCTGACCTTGAATAGCTGACTTTGTTCTTGAGATTACATTGAACAATACATACCAAAAGACTTATCGACGAAACAGGTTAACAAATTTACCTCTTTAGGAGATATCTCCATTTTGCAACCATCCAATTTAAAGCAAGAAACTTGCTTGCTTCGCAGAAATGTTTGGTCTCTCGTGTCAATCTGATAACAAACAGCCTCAGGCGAGAAAAGATAGCGGATACAAGCAAACAAAGAGGGGCTTTCTCATGCAAGAAGATAGAGACAATCTCGGAGATTAAAAGAGTGCAAATGAGATAATAAGATAAGATTTGGGGTAATTTGTGGAAGGCGGCCAATATCAGTTCATATTCTGAATATTTGAAGGCAAAACATCAAGACAGACGCACTTAAAGGAAAAAGAAATAGACCAGAAAATGGTGGATCGATGATGGCCGACAAAAGTAAGATATGTCAGAGGAGATGTAAACCTCATTGAAAATGTTCCTTCTTCCCAGAGAGTATTTACGATGGATAATGCAGATTTGTTCTCTAATAAAATACGTTCAATCTACGTTAGTATACTAATCTGACACTTGTAGTATTTTACATACATCTATAATACTGGCACTGACTATACAAGATGCAATCCAGAAGTTTAGGAAGACTTGAACATAAAATGAAACAACCAACCCTATTGCATAATTTCTACAGTTTCTTTTGAAATTATCCTCTTTTGAGTCAGCACACGGTTTTTTCTATATTTGGTGTGTGCTATTTAAGTTTTCTGAACCACTGGACAGTAGCTTGTTCAAGCAGTCATAGGATATCTTCATCATTCTGTTTGAGGAATGTATATTGCGCTGATATTGGGAGATAAAAGATTCCTCGTGGTTTGATGGTGGCGTCAACGTAACCTGAGACGTGGAAGGAGAAGGGAGATGTACACAAAGAATGCGCTGATACAAGGCCATAAATAGCAAATGACTAATGAATTGTATGTAATGATAACATAAATCTAACCGATTGCGTAAAGAAATGAGAAAAATAGCAAGAGACGGGAGCTTTGTTGTCATTGATGGCATTGGCATTGGAGTCAAAGCAGAGTTTGAAATGCTTATAAATCCATATGGCTTGGATTGTACCAAGAAATGAATATGAAAACTGGGTTCAGTGTGCAAGCCGAACTGCCGAGTTGTCTGACTTAAGGGCTTTTTTCTAACTCTAACTATCGGATAGTAAAAAGCATTCCAATTTCATTTATGAGAGTGATAGGTGTAAAAGCGTTTGGAGCCCGTGATGAGGACACAGTAGCGTAGCTACGAAGCTGTGCATATGTCAGATGCCTCGACATCGGTGTCAAATTGGCAAAGTTACTTCAGAGGTAAATCACTGTGAAAAATGGTCAAGATCAGATTGGCCGGCTTGGCGGCAAAAGGATACCGATCTTTGAGGAGACGAAAAAAGAGAAGCCGGCGACAAGTGCCAGGACCGGAAGTATGACCAGCTAAGAGTGTCAGCACAGATGAGCATTGGACCATGTCTTGGGTTTTTATAGGGGTCCTTGGAGGAAGTGATGTTTTTGATATCTGACTAAAAGAAGGGTCTCGTATTTAACTCCTTACTAAAGATATATGGTGCTACGAGGCGATTTCCTGTAGTGATTGAAGAAATGCGACTATATCAACAATGAAGCTGAACCTTGTCCTAAATAAGTTAATTTCCCTAGAATATCAATGTCATGTACATGGGGAAACTCTAGCATAAAATAATTACAAGGATATATACCCGACGAATGTCAACATTTTGTGCCAAATACACACTTCCATAACATGCAATTTGTTTTGTCCTTGGAATTAGGAACAAAACTGTTTATCACTTGTCAGAGAGTGCACGAGGCATGAAATACTGACATTTATGATTACATATCCCTGTTGATCACATGCTATTGATATATTGATAGCTTCATGACCTTTGGTTGATTCGAGCATTGTGATTTAATATCAATTTTGATTTTTATTTCTTTCGTTTTTATTCTTAGAAATAAGAATATATATATATATATATATATATATATATATATATATATATATATATATATATATATATATATATATATATATATGGAAGCACAGTTATTGGTATCAAAATCTGCCCACCCAAAACAGATTATTCAACCTTTTGCATAATGAACTAATGAATCCATATAATCCTACCTCAAAGTTATCAAAATAAATAGTTTTTCAAGATATATATATATATATATATATATATATATATATATATATATATATATATATATATATATATATATATATATATATACGAGTTGCTTCATAAATTTGATGTGAAATTTGGGTGAAAAGCAACGAAAAGAAAACCTCTCTGGTACTTATTTTCCACCGACTCTTCCAAAATAATCCCCATGGCCGTGCCTAAACATTGGCTAAAAAGTGTACAGCTCATAAAAACACGATACAAAATTCCGTACAATATCTGGTCCTTACCCACCAGAATAATTTTCTGAAATTTCCGTTAATACTTCTTCCAGTGAGTGCAAATGATATATGATACATTTCGGAGAGCTCATCCCAACATTCTCATGGCACTCCGAAATTGATACAATTTGGACCATAAATTTCTGATTTTTGTCAAAAACTTTTAAACATTCTATTTTGTTTTAATCTCCCTTCCTGGTTTCTATAATTCTTTTTCTCTTTTGTCCAAATTCTGTCAATTTATGAGCTGCATAAAGATGTTGAAATCAACTTTTCAATGTATTGGATACTTTTTGCACTCTTTGGATGTATGAGCAGCAGCAAGCAAAGGTAGATTGAGATAAGCGAAGGGAATGAAACGGAGTGTAACATTTGGATAAAAAATGAAAGACAGAAACTGATATAAAGTATTACCATCTTCAAACAATCACAATCTGCAAAAACAGGAAAGTATCGTTTATCTGAATTCTTTACAATCCAAGTAAAAGACGCAAAAAGTTCGTTTCAGTTCAAGACAATAACTTTTTTTGTCTTAAAGAACTAGAAGGTTGATCAAAAGGAAAGAATATCCAAAATGGTGACCTTTTCACCAAACACATCAATCAGATCGTTTGTTGTCCAGACTGAACTCTTTTCGTTCAAGCTCTAACGTCTTGCTTTTGTATTCGACAGATCTGCCGATGACATCTTCAGGGAACTTTCAGATATCTCATTGAAATCACGTTTAGTTGTAGAGTGAAGCCTTTTGTTGGTCTCTGTCGTCTTTTAGCATTTATACTTAGACTTTGAGGCACAAACGGAGATAATAAAAACGGTCTATGCTCACGTCTTGCACCCCATCGTCACTGGTGAATTGTCAGCGTCATTATACATTCTTCTCAGACATTGTTCGTTCTCAGTTCGGACAGGGTTTAATATCACTTCTCTACCGATAAATAGTCATTTGTCTATTCATCTTTCTGTCTCTTTCATTTTTTGTATATATATATATATATATATATATATATATATATATATATATATATATATATATATATATATATATATATATATGATAAACAACTAATGATACTAACAAGAGAAAAATTACGCTTGTATGGTAATATCAAAGTATGCGTTAAACTTTATAAGCAAATATTATAGAACAGGTCAGGTGACTTGAGTGACTGGAAGGAATTTTGAAATTTTGAAACTATATGTATATATATATATATATATATATATATATATATATGTATATATATATACTTTTATATATATACTTTTATATATATATATATGTGTGTGTGTGTGTGTGTGTGTGTGTGTGTGTGTGTGTGTGCATGTGTGTGTTTGTGTGTGTATCCATCAATGTATTCAAATTTTATTTACACTTTGATGAGTTTATGGTTTACTTATCAATCTCTTGATTTATCTCTTTTACCTGTATGCTCTCAAATTCACAGGTCAATTTTTAGGGACAGGGTAGAACGAAAATGGCATTACGTAAGAATATATTTCTGGTGTTTCTGGTTTATATAATGTACATAAACTGTAAACTTATCTCTGGGAATTAGCAGTAGCATACACCTCTGATTGGATAAGACGTGGTTCAATCTATGTCGAATCACACCAGAGACTTTGAAAATGGTACTTTATGTCTCACAACTATGTGCTCAGAACAGAGAATAGAGTTGATGAGCCTCTTTCCAACAAAGAAAAAAAAAACAATGAAGGAACCAATTTAGCATAGATCTATATTTTTGATGTACCCAAATTGGATATATATATATATATATATATATATATATAGAGAGAGAGAGAGAGAGAGAGAGAGAGAGAGAGACAGACAGACAGACAGACAGACAGACAGACAGACAGAATGACAGACAGACTGACAGACAGAGAGAGACAGATGGACAGACAGAGAGACAGAGACAGAGACAGAAACAGAGAGACAGAGACAGAAACAGAGAGACAGAGAGAAAGGGGAGGGAACAATTCTCAAAATCCAATGATTTAGTACAAAAAGGGGTATATAGAAATGAATATAGACAGAGAGAGACAAGGAGAGATGTAGAGATAAAGAGATAGAGAGCAAGAGACAGACAGACTGGCAGACTGACAGACGGACTGACTGGGACTGAAAAAAAATTTTCAATCGAACTTTTTTAGATTTCTCCTTTATTTGATATTTTCTGACAATTCTGCGTGCAGAGATCAGACAGGTCTGCGTTCTGCCTTTATTTTTTCGTTTAAAATAACACCAATCAGAAAAAGATCAATAAATGATAAACATCTTTATCGGAGAGAAAAAAATATATACTTTTATTTTCCTCGAATAGAGCACATGCAATCACTGACATCTTGGGGTTCAGTGATTTTTTCAAAAAAAGA
The DNA here is from genome assembly GCA_963457665.1 of Thysanoteuthis rhombus. Lineage (NCBI taxonomy): Eukaryota > Metazoa > Mollusca > Cephalopoda > Oegopsida > Thysanoteuthidae > Thysanoteuthis > Thysanoteuthis major. The sequence continues at coordinate 31,808,422 of OY735224.1, forward strand.
AAAAAAAAGAAAAAGCTTTTTTAGCTTTTCTTTAAAAAGGTTGGTGTGATAACCAAGAGTTGAGATGCAGCTTCCTCCATTTAAATGTAAAGTAAACAGGTCTGCTTAGTCGACGAATAAAAAAAAAACATCTGACAAACGTTTTTTTGGTAGCATTTCGTGTTCTTTTTTTCTGATTAGAAAGAAAACCCAGGGAACTTTGGAAGAAAGGCCAAACCTCCATATTTCCCAAAATTGAAAAAAGGTCAATGTATTTGGCAACACAGTTGAAAATGTAAACTTGTTATTTACATACATACATATTCATTGTGCTCAGACTTATCAACCTTTTTCAAATGGATGTAACTCTTTTTCTTCTTCTGCATGGCCGGGCATTAGAAGGTGAGGTTGGCCTAACGGTTGATGAGACGGAGAATGGAATCGGTGATCTAAGTTCGAATTCTTGCTGGGATAATTTGCGTTCATTTTGCACAAATTCCTTTGGGGATGGCTTGGATCCACTTCTTCCAGTGGTCATGGATAAAAAGAATTTGAGTTTGATCCCTGTAGCCCTGTAAAGCAATACACTTTTGGGCGTCGGGCTTGCACTCAGGTCTTGTGAAAAAAAACACATTTGCTAGAGACAATGAATTGGTGCCTGTAAATAGTTCAATGAATAGAAATGAAATAATTGGCTTATGTGTCACGTTATTGCTCCAAATGCAACAGCTGTAAACACTGGAATACATTAATCTGTAAAGCAGGACCAAATATTTGGTTGTTACTCATGTTACGTTACTTTCACAGGATCGAAGATGATTTCAACAAATGAAAGATTTACTTATGTCACTGCATTGTCTGTTGGATCAATGTAAATAAAGTTATGCTATGTTAATTTTGAAGGTTTTTGAGCCTTTAACCACAATAGGATCCACTCAATAAAGTTATTTATTTTCTAGTGGGGTTTCAAAGTGGGAGAAATTGGATTCATTTTACTGATAGTGTAAAGGACAATTTTGAGTTGACTATCATTGGCATAACACAGTCTTGGATTGAACCAAGACTTACCGGGGATCAGCACTCAATCACTGGGCCACAGTGATTGATAATGTCGTTGATAATGAAAGGATATTCATAGAGTCTGATTTGATTGTCTAAGATGGGAAAACAGTTTGAGGAAATCAACATTCATGCCTTTTCAAACATTTTTTTATTTTTTCATTCGTTGATTAATTCAATACGAAATGTGCAAAAATAGTTAAGATAGGGTTGACATGAAATCAGGCGACGACGTTCCAATCACGCAAAGAAAGATGAGGAAGACGTTAAGGGAAGAAAGAGATAGAATAAGGAACAAAGAAAATTGAAAAAAAGATTGAAAACAAGTAGAAAGAAAGAAGACGAAAAGAAGAAGTGGGAAAGAAAGGAAAAAAGAAAGCAGAGAATAGAAGAAAAAATAATTATGGCCACTATCCATTAGCATGAATAGGGATGTTGCTCATTTGCTCGTCTTGTCAGACGAGAACGAACAATGTGTCGAGGCTAAAAGCATTACAAGTGGCTTGAGTCTGCAGTAAAGGTCACTTTGTTGAAGGTAAGGGTATCCTTGACACGTCTGGCATCAGAAACTAAAGCGAGGATTAGACATTGGTCGAACGAAGAGATAAGAAAAATGCCACTAAATGTAAATGGGGAAGGGGAGGCACTTCAAGGCTACATAAAACAAAAAGCACCCTGAGAGCGCACATCTCTGACTATGCCATTGTTATTCACCAAAAACTGAACGAAAACCAGTTCATACATAGATAGAATCAAAGGGAGGAAACTGAGTGTATATTTTCCCAACATATTTTGGACTTTTGCCTTATCGATATTTGATTACGACGCAGGAGCAGTGATCTTACATGGATTTTCCCCTATTATTTAATAATTTCTTCCGAAGTCTGAAGGCCATTCTTCCTGCAACATGATTGGAATTCGTTGAGATTTTACAGAGATATCGTGTGGACCAACTGACTGGTGAACAGAAAAAACGGATGAATTCTGGGTAATACCTTTGCCCCTCCAATTTCACTCTCCAAAGTAATTACCTCTGAAATACTGTAATGAGATGGAATAGTAAATGGCTCGAACTGGGTCTATGAATTTTTGCCGGAATATCGCGCGAAAAAGCAGGTAATACAACCTTGTTGTAGTATTTGAGGTGTACACTGTCATTCTTTTTTTCTTTTTGAAAGACCACCTCATTATCTTTTAAATTACATGTATAAGTGTATAGGAGCATAACATATAGGTAGACAAAAAGGATTAAGGCAAAAAAGTATAACAGACTTTCACATGCACAAATTGATATATAAGTATATAGATAGAATGCCTGCTTTTGAGTCATATTCCATGATTTTATTTGAAGGTTGTTGTAATTAAAGTGAGTTTGGCCCTTTTCAATGGATACCCAACATCTATGTTCTTGTGCTAGACTAGGTCATGTATTCTTAATACATGTACATCTACCTTTCCATCCATAGAATATTGAAAGAGGGAAAAATCAATTCAGTATATAAAGAAAGAAAGTGACAAAATATGGGGGAATTTATATAGTTGGTAAGTCCCATATCTCGAGGGCTGTTTGTCATCATGATAAACAGAAATCCAAGTTTGTTAGGTGTACTCATCTCCTTCAAAGTAACATGACCTAAGTTGTTCTAGGTTTTCATTGCACTAGATACAGTAAAAAAATCCCTGTATTGACAATTTGCAATTGTGGCATGCTAGTGATGGGACTATTGTCAAAACATTAAGAAAAGAGATGAGACATTGGGGATGGTGTATCAAGGCATTAATGTGAAGTGAGACTATTAGAAAGCTCAAACGGCAGTGGACAGGCTATATTGCAAGAATATCGGAAAACACCGGATTTCACAACTCACATCGTAGATCCGCTGAGTTCAAAAGTAAAATCCTATTGAGCAAGAAAAAAAAAAGAAAAAAAAGAAGACGTGATCATTTAGACAATGAGATGGTGTTGATGATGATGATGAACACAAGCAGCATCAGCAAGGATTTCAAATTCCCTTTCAAATTTCTTTTTATATGCTGGTAATTAATATGTCCTCGGGCGTAGAAAACCGACTGAAAATATCCATCCATAAAGGAACAAAGAACTGAATTCAACATCCACCAAGAGATCAAGCTGTGGTTGTAGGCAAAATGCAAAGAAGAAAAAAACACAGCACTTAAAGATACTCGATCTTATCAATGCCCACCTCCTTTTCCCTTTCTTGTGTTTGGTTATCGATGAGAAATCAATAATTCTAATCTACCATTTCATAGCTGGATTTGTGTAAAATACGGCATGGAGGGCCTGCAAGGTGAAAGCCTATAATGAGAAACTACAGTATAGAAGGGAATCTCTGGTCATTCATAGATTGAATACTGAGCAGACAACATGAATAGAAAATGGCCGATGACCAACTAGAGGTTTAACTACGAAGGCAAAAAAAAAAAAAAAAAAAAAATGTTGATTTTCACACCACAGGATTTTCTCTTGAAATCAAGATACCCACTCATTGGTCAATATCAGAGATTGAAGTTGAAACTTTTGTAAAGGAATACTAGAAAGCACTCAGAGAGATCATACCTCAACGGACACCATACAGAAACCAGAACTGAATAAGAATCAGTTCATATATGCTATGATGCAGGGAGATAATTGTTCAGGTTTCGATTTTCTAACCTACATGAAAAATATTTTTAATCGAAGAGAATCCATCTCCCGAATTTGATACGTTCTTCCTTTGTCAATGGTCCATCTTAAAGAGGTTTTGTGTTAGGGACAAACAATTAAACCCAGCTATTTGTTTTTTTTTGTTTTGTTTTTTTCTTGTTCTGGCGAGGAAAATGCTATCTGATGTTCTATTGTTTTTTTTTTCATTGCAGATCAGGGCAGAAACATTCGATGAAGACTAACTAAAAAAGCTCATGGATTTCATCATGAAATAAATCGCTATTAACTCAACTCGAAGAACTAACAATTGCAGCTATTCAAGATCTTAAAAGTATTCAAAATTCTGCAAAATACAGTATATTAAAAAAAAACATTTTAAATTGAATCATGGTGTTCCATATGGGATACTGATGCATTTTCATACTTTATATAGTGCTGGAGACGCCATCGACCAGATAGTTTATATTAAGATGGTGCAAATAAAATTGCAGCTTTTTTTGTATTCTTAAATGTTATTCTCATTTTTTAAAATAAACTGTTGATTTTAAAGCATAGATTTCCTTCTTTTTATATGAGCTGATCTTTGCCTTTCCACCATTCATTCTGGGTTATTTGAAGCTGTCAAATCAAAGATTGAAGAAAAGAAAATTCGAGCAATCTTGTTGTATGAATCTAAAATGGGACGTATAGCAGCGGATACAGCACGCAATATCAATCAAGTATTCGGCTCGGTGACTGCCAAGGAATTAACAGCTCAACATAGGTTTCTGAGATTCGAAGATGTGGACGTTCTTCTGTGATTGATGAGGGCCATTATTGAGGAGGACTCAAAGCAATTTGACAGGTTGCAGAGGAAATAAATGTTAATCATTCAATAGTTGTAGAAATTGGAAAGGTAAAGAAACTTGACATGTAGCACGAATGACCTTGGATTTGATTAACAAAAAGATGCTTGTTGCACGTGCCAATCACTCAGTCGAAATCGAATGAACAAAGCTATGAAACATTACTGCAGTACTATTTGTGTGCACTGTTCCTGAAATGTTGATATATATATATATATATATATATATATATATATATATATATATATATATATATATATATATATATATATATATATGCACGTGTGTGTGTGGGTGTGTTTGTGGTACAACTCAGGCTAGCAGTTTAACATATAATAATAATAATAATAATAATAATATATTCATAATATAAAGCCACTTTTGATATATAATGGGTTCATTTCATAGAATGCTCGATACATTGAACTTTTTACTTAAGTTTTTTAGAGAAGAGCTGATGACGCCTGGAGATGGCAGAAACATGAGCTAGTTTCTGAAGCGAATTCACATTCTACCATATATATATATATATATATATAGAGAGAGAGAGAGAGAGAGAGATATGTGTGTGTGTGTGTGTGTTGTATATGATATCTTTGTGCATGTGTTTACATGTACTTCGAGTTCTGATTTTGAATGTAATAATCCTTTACCTACAGGTTCAAAGTGAAGGTTTGCCGGTAGATTTAGGCTTTGATGCCCATCTCACTCTTTCCGTGATTACTGCCTCTTGTTAGAACAGGAGTAACAGCCCCCAAATCGTAAAATAACAACAAAATATACGGATTAAATAATGGAAATACTTAAATTACAAGCATTGTATTGAAGACAACAAAGACCAAAAAATAGTCAGGGAGATATCAAGTCTTGAAAAGATTTCATCTCAGCATTTTGAAAATAAAGGAATGTCGACAATGTACCAGTTGCAACGTTGAGTTTGCAACAAGAAAAATGAACAACTAATAGATATTACCATAATTCAACAAATGCCTTTCTGTTATTGCAGGACCAAAAGATGGCTAGAGCTATAGCCATTCGAAAATTATGCTTGCAGAATATCCCCATGTCATTTTTTTCCAAATATGAGAATCAATTGATTCAAAGAAAGACTACTTGCTCATTGTCTTTCTCATCCTCCCATTTACTCTCATTCCCCTTCTGATACGCCCAGAGATGGTGAACGCACCGTTGAACATATGGTTCTCAATTATTGATTGCTCCTAACACAGCTTGCTGCCAAAAGTGATTAGTCACCTGACGGTGTCTATTGAGTAATTAACCTGCCTAAACTAATTTTCTTTTTCGTGAGTGATGGGGTCATCAAATATTTGACCCATCTTGCAGGGTTATGGATCAGAAAGGGTTTAATAACCCTTAAAGTAACGGATGGTTGTAATAGTGATGACCAGAGTCCATTCATCCAAGCACCAGAGCCATTTTCTACTCAATGTCGTCATTCACTGCTTTCAGCCAATCGCGTGTCTGCAACTCAACGTAGCAGACGAAAACAGGCAGTAAAGCCGTGTTATATCAATGCTCGACAACGGCAACAACTAGTGTAACACCATATACACTGTTCAATCGTAACCACCATTATCTGAGACACAGAGCCGCCACTACTACTATTACGACTTCTTCTTTTCCTTCTTCTTCTTCTTCTTCTTCTTCTTCTTCTTACTCTCTCGTTCTTCTTGATTTATTTGTTCTTATTATTATTATTCTCGTTCTTATTCTTCATGAGAGGTTGTGCGTCTGAGAGATACGCACGTGGTGTTAAAGAGAAACATCTGAGCAAGGACACACACGAACACAAACTTATAGCACACACACACACACCTCCATCTCCACAAACACACACACACACACCTCCATCTCCACAAACACACACAAACACTCACACATAGACCTACACAGGCATAGACACCCACACCCACAGGATCTTTGGGGAGAATGAGGCAGTATATTACCAATAACTTCAACACAGAATGTGGTGGATTCATTCGCCTATCGTTACCGAGACATACAAGGGATATATCTGCTACTTGTTTGATGTTGTTGTATCCACGAGTTTCAGTCGACAACTCTGTTAACCCCAAGGATACATCTAGGATATACCCAGGAATCACTGACTGTTGAGGATCAATACCCAGCGAGTGGCTACCTTTATTAATCAAAGGTATATTTATCAATCATGAGAACACGGGTACATGGACGGATACAAAAAGCGGAATATATACTATGATTTTTTACCCAACGGATATATACTTTTTATGTTAAAACGTGACAAAACTTTTGACTTGGATTTTTTTTTTGCTTTTATTCTCTCTTACAAATTAATCCTCAAAATAGTTGGGTAAATATGGATTATTTTCATCTCCCTTTCCGGCTCAATTGGCTGAAAAAACCTACATTGTTTCCTCAATTTTTTCCAGTTAACTCTATAGCTAAAATGTCCAGTACGCTCAGAAAATCATATGAAAGCTTCTGAAAAGTAAGTTCAAAAAGTCATACAAAGGCTCCAAAGAGTATGATAATTCAACAAACTGATTGAAAATTAGCACAAAGATAAAATGGTTGAAAATATCATTATTATGATTGTAAAATGATTGATGTATCAAGATAAAGTGTAAGCATTATCTAATGAATTAATATTGTCATTATTATTTTTTCAGCGTATTTGACATTGATGAGATATTAACTCTAGATTGAAAATAAAAGCCAGTAATATGTTGTTGTATTTTTTTTTCACATTTATATCCAAACAACATATTGACCAGATATCAGGACTCTTACTATTTTGTAAAGGTGATAAATCTGGAATAAAATGTTTCGGTTACAACACACAAGCAGATGCATATTATCATAGCATACACTCTTCTGTATAAAATGCATCGGATACAATCACATATGCACTCATAATGCTGTTTGCATATAATGACTGATACAAATTAATCAAACATACTCTCTACGTACAAACACATATATGCATACGTATATACATACGTGCATATATATATATATATATATATATATATATATATATATATATATATATATATATATATATATATATATATATATATATATATATATATATATATACCCTCATGTACACATAGACAGATTCACATACCACATGCTCACACTTTTAACATTCTAATCACTGTTGACACAATATTCAAGTTAGTATATATTTATCAATAGCCTTTGATTTAAACAAAATTCAGTTTTTTTTATACTTGACTCAAAATTTTATTATTTCTTTCTTCCCTTCATCGTGAAGTGTTTTTAAATCTTCTTCACTATATTTGTCTATCACATCTACTATGTAACTATTTTACTAAAATTGTGTGACAAGAAGTAAAGGTGTTTGCATACGTGTGTATGAAGGGACCATGCTTCGGCTTTTGATCATTGTTTTGATGAAATAAACTTTTGATTAAATCAAAACTACTTATTTATTCATTTGGGGAAAGAGAAAGAATACTTAGTTCGAGTTGATTTTATTGTTTTTTTTTTTGTAGGAAAAGTTAAAGTAAGTATGTACTTTAAATTTTTTTTTATAAAAAAAAGTACGTACTTTTAAACTCTCAGAGATGATATCTGTGTCGGAAGAATATTTTTTACAAACAAACTCTCCTTAAAAGGAAAGAAAAAGAAACAAACACATTTTCTAAAGCAAAAGATGTTTACACTTAAGATCTTCAGTAGCAAACACCGTTAATATAGGATGACATAAGACCTTTGCCTAAAAATGGGTCAATGTGTTTATTAGTGTGAGTGTTTGTTGACTCTGTGTGTGTGTGTGTGTGTGTGTGTATGTGTGCACGGACTTTAAAGTTATTCCAGATGTTTGTGTGACAATGCCTGTGTTTCCTTTGTAAATACACTTATATTTTTGAAAGCCACTGTCTCGGATATTGACAACAAAAAAGTGTCAACAACAGCCAAGCATCACAATGACTGCTACAAGTGTTTTTATTGGGGATGAAACAAGAGAAAGAAAGAATAATGATATGACATATACTATGAAGAAACACATATAAATATACACACACACATATATATAAACACGAATATTTAAATATGCATATACAAATGCATACAAATATTTGTATATATATATATATATATATATATATATATATATATATATATATATATATGTGTGTGTGTGTGTGTGTGTGTGTGTGTGTGTGCATGTTCCAAAAATACATGTTGGCACAACCCCCCCCCAAAAAAAAACAACAAACAAACATGAACTAAAACAAAAACACATATACTTATAAAAAGTGTAAAACAATTTGCCATCCTTGGTGGTTTCGGTTATTCAATAAAATTTCATTGCCCAATATCTGCTGTGCATCAATATTTTCAATGTTTATCATAATTTCTAAATAGTTGGTCTAAGACATGAAGAACAAAAAACGAGGAAGGGGGGAATGCAAACACATAAAATTTGCTATTTTATCTTGCTTGGGTGTCCATGTTTTCATTTGTCAGCCTTATATTATTTCAAATACTACTACTACTACTACTACTACTACTACTACTAACTTTGCTGATGTCTTACTTTCGTTCTTACTCAAATGAATACATTAGTTGACAATACTTTGCCTTAACCTTTTGAATTACTGTGTAAAGCAACCAGCATTTACATGTGTTAATTATGATGTACTTTATCATAAACCATCGAATGAAACATGAAGCATATGTTTTTCCAGTTTCTAGGAGGTTCTGCCTGGTTGGCTGCGTGTTTGCCATTCGTAGAGGAGCTAGGGACTTATTCTCATATCTAAGAGAATATTTTTTATTTGTTTTAAATTCCTCCACAAAATGAGAACTTGGAGCAGGTGCATTTACAATGTAAGTTCATACAAGAAAGTTCCTTGATTTTCGCCTGCCTCTTGTTACTTTTTCTCAATTCAGACTTTTAGTGATTTTAATATGGCACAAGAAGTAACTTATTCATTGATGAACCCTTCTTCGAATTTTTTCGAATTGATCATCCCAACAAGTCATACTAATAGACGTTGGTCAAGTGTCACTTTTCATTGAGTGACTAACCCGGACAATGTTGTTTGAATTTATGATTTTGGAATTATTTCTGGACCAGGGACCAACAATTCTAAAACCATAAGGAGAACGAAGGGGATTAAAGATAAAACAAAATCATCATTAGCAGTAGGAATACCAACTTTTTGGCATTGAACTACAAGATTCATTGATTTTTCATGAACCTTTCTGGCTTTTTTTGCAATGATCTTGTGGTCGTCACAAAAAGCCACGGGCAGGAGACATCATTCATCATCGAGCCAATGATCTTTTGGCCAGTGCCGAGTCGAGTAAACTCCTTTCAACACAATGACTCAAACCAGTAGAGGTGGGTCCAACTGAACTGTTCCACTTCTCTTGCCCATTTCAGGCTCGATACAAATAAATTGAAACTGATTCAGAAATAAGCGGGAGCACATCTTTGTTATCTGCCAAAATTAATTTGGAATTGAAGCATTCGTCAAATTTGTTAATGAATTTTTCACGTTACACATTTTAATCACAATGTATCCTAGAAACTCCTGAACAACTGAGGTCAAGGCCTTTTTGGAACGATTGACAAACGCAAAGAGGCTTTCATTAATGAGTAGTTTCACTTTAAATGTTCTGAACTATTGTTCTGAATAAATCTTTTTATATGTGTGTGCCTGATCCACTTTTAAACGCTGTATATATATATTGCATCAATAAATCAGAGATCACCCAGAGAGAGCAACCCTAAAAAAACAATTAAGCTTCTATTCATTGAGAATTCATATACCTAGCTCATACCCTCTGATATGTGACTTACAACCACTAACAAAAACATTCACATGACTAAAAACCTTTTTTTCTGCTTCTTCATGCAATGGAAAGGCTGTTTAAAAAAGGAATGTCGAAAATTCTTCATTTTGACACTCCCGGAAAATAAGGCTCTTAAAACAAAAGTCTAAAAGCAATGTGTCCTTCTGATAGTGATCCTGGGCAGTGGTTTCGAAATTGAGGTCGTCCATGGAACCTTTGGGGTCTGACAAAAAGATGCTAGGGTGTCTGCGACAGCATTCCCTCTAAAATTCACACTGTTAATTGGGTGAAAGAGAACAACAAAGATGATGTATCACTTAAAAAATGAGTGTACTAATGAGGAATGCCAGAAGAGATATGAGCTGAGACACTATGATAAAAACAACCAAAATAAAGATGTCAGTTTTAAAATTCTGTTAAATAGTAAGAATACTTTTATAAATCTACATAACCAGAAAATTAGGTTTTTTATAATTTTAACAGATATGTAAATATTATTTTAGCCCAAGCAAAAAGCATTTATAATCTTGCAATTTTTTCATGATCGTGTTGAAAATAGAATAGAGTGCTCGAAGCCATTTACACAAACAACTAATTTACCTGATTAGAATGTTATTTGCAGATAACTCCAAGCTAAAACATTTTGTGATGAGAATAAATTGATGAGTGTTTTTTTCTTCATTTCACAAGTAATCTTGCATATACTACTGTTATTTTGTTGAACAGCATTATTCACACCAACCTCGCAGATAGGCAATGATCAGTAGAAAATCGGAGAAATAACTATTTAACATTTTAATGTTGATTTTTATCAGGAAAATTTCAGCAACATGTTGAAATTTTACAATTTTTCTTAGACATTTATAATTATTTTGATATCACTTTTGGTTTTCAGACAAGCTTTTCATAACGAATCTTTATATTAAGTGGTAAAGTTTGTCCGTTTATTTTTTTACAAGTTGGCATTTCTCAACGAATCCATTTCGAACAAAATTGCCAAATTGTATCAAAGTGTATTCCTATTTGTCCCTGTTTCCCTCCTCTCTCTCTCTCTTTCTCTCTCTCTCTCTCTCTTCTTATAAGAAGATGGTTTTAATCTGTGTTCAATCTACCACATACACAGTCATTACATATCTAGATTACATATACCAGAAAAAACAGAATATTTTGATATTTTACCTATGAATACAATCTAAACATCTATTTATTTCACACAACTTCTACCAATTTGTAAAGTGTGCCAAATGACAAAAGTTTCTGTCTTAATTCTTGCAAAGTTTATGAACCAGTTTTGTGTTGAATAAAAAAAAAATATCCTTCTCTTTTTTTTTCACAGACAATGGCGTCTTTATAATCAGGATCCAAAATAAAACATTCTGCAAGTGAAAGAAAAAAAATAGACAAAGAGAGAAGATAGACTTGCAGCCTTAGAAGCAAGACGGACAAAACTGAAGAAAGTACAAAATCTTGTCCAAAAACAAAATTCTGTACGGCAAACTCAGCAGACAACAGTGAGAGCAAATAAATGACAGAATAAGAAACTGGTTGCCTTTCAATAAGACTTCTATTGCGTCAGACCACAAAACCACAGAACAAGAAATGATGCCTACTCAAGAAATCTGACTGAATAAAACACATCTCTGTTACAATTGTTTCTAGTTTTTTCTGTTTGTTTTTTTGGTTTTTGTTGTTTTTGTGTTTTTTTTGTGTGTGCGTGACTGTGTGTGTATGTGTTGCATATCAATTCAAAATAACAATAAAATATTACAAGTGAAAAAAAAGGTGGTATTTTTCAGGTCACAAAATCGAAATTAACCATAAACTGTCTCGAGAGCTCCATTCATCACAACAGCCTGAAAAAATTCAACCTCCTAGATATATGCATATTCAAATAAACAAAAATTTATATAAAAGAAAAATCAACGAAAGTTGAGTCATTTTATTCTAATTAAAAAAACATTTTACATATTGGTATTCGGGTTATGTTTAGTATCCTGGCTTGCCAGGCCCTTGATTATTCATCAAGTGGAATAAGCATGCGTTCAGGTTATCAGGAGAGAAGGAGACATCACAGGTTCCTTGGAGCTCCCCGTGTCGATTTCTCATAAATTATCTATATTGTTCACCTTGGAAGTTAAAATTTGAAATATATTTTTCTGTTATGAGTACGGAGGATTAAAATATTTAGATTATTTGATAGTCGACTTAAATACTATTGTTGAAAACTGGTCTTTATGCAAGCACAAGTATAAGTGGTATTTTTTGCGAGGGTTATAATTATTTTAACTCATGTTTATGCGTTTTAGATGAATATAACCTTCATTCCATCAAGATTATTTGATTTTTTAATATCATGTCATTTAAAAAAATAGAGGATCAGAGACACCATTTTTGAGCTTTGCTTAAGGCATCAAGTAACTTTGATTCGGCTCCGTTTCTAGTAGTATATAAATCATTGTTAGATATGAAAGGGAATCTTTCCAGTCTTGAAGTGGAGAGTAATAAAACCATGTCATTTATACCTCATGAGAGTTTCAAGTGATTTCCTTATTGTAAGATAATGACCAAACGCGTCCAAGAACGTCATTGAAAACCGGTGCGCTCAACACACTTTGAGTAGCAAATTCATAATACTCAGATTCTTTTCCAAAATGAAGAGATTCCAAAACAAAACAAAACAATAATTCAGGTTAGTAACTCATTTTAAAAGGTCACAGTATGGAGAATTGGAAGAAGAAAGCCGATTAATGAATGAATTTCTCAGTTATTTTGTTGGGTAGTGATCAGAGAAAATCAAAATCAATGAATAATAAGCATGGAAGCGGCAAGGCGCAAACTTAAGAAAAAATCTAGAAAAAACTCATATTTTGAAGCAAAGCCCCCCCACCCTGCATGAAAATAATTTCGAGTTGGAGATTAAAAAAGCAACCAGGAGTTTATTTCATTTTTTTTTCTTGCTAGATTTATTGAGGGGTAGATGTTCATATTTTCAGCCATCTAGCTCGAGTTATGAGCGCCAAAGATATAGAAAAAAGTAGCCAGACAGCCAGACATATATGTATGTGCGTGCGTGTGTATACATGTATGTGTGTGTGTACTTACACACACAGAGCCTGGGGTCTGATTGGGAACATTTTGGCCAGGCCCAAGTGCTCACAGCTAGGACAGGACTTCCAAAACTTCAAAGAAAAACAACCAACACCAGATTTCCTGGCCTGTGATCTTTGAACACTTGGGAGACCAAAAAGGTATTCTGGTAGAAAGGAGTGGCTCTTTAAATGTTTCTAATATGATATTATAACAGACTGAAGATAAAGGAATGGACAAAGTGTCTTCTTTGGACGTTTCGTTAATTATGTATTGTAAATATGTATGAAGGTTTCCAACAAAATATTCAGAACTGCGTGTTCAGAAGCCATATAATCGCACATAAAGCCTGATAGTCCGATACAAAGCCGGACGTTTAGCCACCTTATATCATTGCCATCAAGCCAAGATCAGTAGAATCATAGAGATTCAAAAAAAGTCTTCCAAAAACTTCATATCTGTACGCTTGAATGGAAGACCATCAGGAGGTACGCTTGAAAAACAATTGTGAATTAACGAACCAAAAGTTTTTAAGCCAAATTTAACATTAAAGTTCATGCATATGAGATTACACGTAAACAAAATGTGTTAATCATTTTTCAGAAGTAAAATATTATAAATATATGCTTCAGTGACTATGAAACGATTTAATACAAAAAGTAATTTGCAAAAAAAATATTGTGTCCAAATTAGATGATATTTCCAAAAATATCTGAATAAAAATTTTCACGACGGGGAAAAATAGAATCCGCAAAACCTTTTGATAAGAAATAGAAGTACTCAACATTTTTTATGAATTTATCTGTCGTCAGTTGTCAATGTTTATTTTGCCGAACTCTTTCGCTATTTCATTTTCCCTATGTTTTTGACAGCGCATTCATACATCTGTTTCATGAACAAAGGGCTTCTTCCTCGCCAAAAATGAGTCTATTGAGATCTGTAGACAGGGTTTTAGAATATATTTTCTAAGAAACTAATTGATTTAGAAAATCTCTGGAGAAAAAAAAAAACACCATCAACTTACCAGAATCCTTGAATTTGTCCGTATTTTGTCAGTTTGTAATCTCTGACCTTTCCTCCCGGTTGATATCAATCGGTAGAAGGTAAAACATCCATTTTGGTTATCGTCTGAAAATTTAGTCACCATATCTTTTTGACTTCTTCAAGCAAGAAATAAAGAAATGATTTTATTTCATTTTTAAATGAACAATTCAATGACTTCATTGAACGATGTTTCATCGGGAATGCAAAATTTAGACATTTGCATAAACATCCACACCAGAAACGTACACATACACATATTACATATGCACTCACATGCAAACACAATAAACCATACACTCACACATACTTGCATTCTACTTACTCACTTTACAAACATATTGCTAAAGCTCAAACAGCTATTCACACGTGTTAAACACACATATGCGTAGTGTCACATGTATATCACATACGTACACGTACGCATGCGTATATGTATGCCTTTTACGTGGATGTGAGCATGCGTGCATGTGTGTGTGTGTGTGTGTGTGTGTGTGTGTGTGCATGTGTGTGTGCATGTGTGTATTTTGCATTTGAGATGAAATGTCTTCCGATGTCTGAAGCGTGTCCCTTTTGGCCACTGTCAGCCATCATTCTCTCTTTCTTTATTTGTTTTCTCTCTTTCTCTCTTCTTATTCACTCTTTCCCTCTTTTTATTCACACTCTCTTTCTCCCTATTCTCTTTGTACTTTATTTTGTTTCCTCTCTCTCTATTCCCTATCACCTCCCTTCCCTTATCTGTTATTGGCCAAGTGCAACAATCTGATACATTTTGCAACAAGTATCAGAACACATTTTGAATATGTTTGGCCTTTTATTTATTTATTTATTTATTTATTTATTCATTTATTTATTTATCTTTTGTTTGGTTTCTGACGATGAGATTAGTCTGATGGAATGCATTCATGTGTGGAACCTCAATATATATATATATATATATATATATATATATATATATATATATATATATATATATATATATATATATATATAAATGAACGTATGCATATATGCATATACGTAAACACACTCATGGTGTCTCGCAATAGATAAATTCGTTTTTAGCTTTTTATTTCTCGTTGTAGTTACTTGGACATGAATCATTACACTTCTCAATAATCAACTAAGATAAGGCAATAATCTTATTCGGCAACTCTGGGACGGTTTTCTCTCCATCACGTTAGTATAGTACACCCGAAAAAGGCTGTAGAATGGATCGACCAACCCGTTGTGTCAACAACACAAACACCAACAATGAATTCAATTACCCACAAACCTCTTTGAAGGTAACAAATATGTCAATCTTCCTTCAGTTATTTGCTGCAAACCATTTCATTTACTTTTGAGACGATAGGTTTAGGGTCATTTTGAGGCCAATAGGAAGTGTGAAATTCAAAGCCGGGGAGAGGACTTACCAAATGGGAAACGATTCCAGTGAAGTGCTTATTCAATGTAAGGTGAAGAAATTATACTGTTTCTAGCATTGATTGCCGTCTTTGAATGTCCGGAATGAGAGTTACGTCCCTTGCTGAATGTTGCGAATTTTAGATGTTTTTGGTTGTTTGTAGTTGACCAAGTCACTATTCAGATGTTTTTAGTAAATGATATTCTCATTCAATCCATTATGATAAAATGAATAATATTCTAATGCATAGAATAATGTTTTAATAAAATAAGTGTTGAAATCAAAGTTACATCTAATTTATTATCAATATTTGCATTTATGACCTGATTTTTTCTTTCAAATAACGATTACGTTAAAATCAATTATGATATCATAATGGAGGTATTATCACGTGGCTAAATTGCATTATGATATCACAGTGAAATTATTATGATATCATAATGGAAGTATTATCACGTGACTTAAAAACATTATGATATCACAATGAAAGATTATGACATCATATCGGGGGTATCATCACGAGACAAATGCATTATTATATCACAATGGAGGTATTATGACATCATAAAAACAGAAAAATATATAAATATACTTCAAATTTGAGATTAGTTTGACTCATTTGGAGTTTCCAGCTTAGTGCAGAGAAACAGACCTAAAATCAAAAGGTTCCAAGGAGAAAAAAACAAACAAACTCTTTTAAAATTTATTCAGGCAGAACAAGAAGAGACTTGAAAGTAAAAGGTATGTTCTTTTGATATTTACTTTTTTCACGTGTTGGTTGGATAGACGCATTAAATTAACTTGATTTAAAATAAATTAGATTAATAAATCGCATTGTTCTAATTACATTGATTGCGGTTTACCGCACGTAATTACTTCAAATGAATGTAAGTAAATTATGCATTTCTTTAAATGAATTTAATTGTAGTGCCTTGCTTCATGAATTTCAGGCTCAGAACATTGTAATTGTAACACATTCTCTTTTATTTGAGATTGGAATTAATTTGAAAATTGATTTTCAAATTGAAATATTCAACTTTTTCCCTATCTTTTCTTTTTTCTCTTATCATCAATATATTAAATAATGTTTAACATTTCTGTCCAATATTCCTAATTGTAGAATGAAATATCTACACCAAATGGAGAAGCAAACCTGAAAGTCAAACTATAGGTGCGTGAGTTCTCTGTATTGCAATAAAAAGGAAATAGATCTAGCACCACAACGGAGCTAGATCTAGCCAAAAAAGAGTCAAATTGGCGAATTTCCTTTTGGTATGTAAGCCAGTCAGTCATTGACGGGAATCAATTCTAGGGAAGTTCACAATTGTAGAATACCTGTGAGGTTTCAACTCACTTCATTGAATGTTGGTGACACTAGCTTTCCTATTACTCTACGGCGAGGTGTCACTCTTTAATTGTGTGTGACATTGTGGTTGGGCATGTGCATGTTATTGCACCTGTAATGTCTGTTTGTGTATATGTGCAATTGTGTGTGTGTTTGTGTGCATGCATGTAAAACAGTATGCTTAATTGATAATGTGTATGTGCAGTATGTGTTTGTTGTTGGCTAAACATACTTATAGATATAAACCAACACACCATTGGTCCCTGTTTATAAGAATTAAAATGTATACAAATATATATATATATACATATACACGCACAAACGCACACACACACACACACACACACATACATACATATATATATATATATATATATATATATAAGAAAAAATGTTAATTACAATATAACGTGGCCTCAGAGAGTGCAGTTTTAAACAGTACAGAATATTTGGAATCAATTAACTGTTATTGCTTTGTAAACTCCCTGGTGTCTGCAGACCGAAGTTTGTTTGCCCTGGGCTAGAGTGTCTTTCTTCTTGGTAGCTCAGAATTAGGCACCCTAACCTTTCTCTCTCCCAATAGAATATACATAGAAGATAGAAGATATAAGATGGATAACAAGCTTTAATAAGTATCCGGCAATGTTCATTTTTTGTTTTGAAAGTTTGGACATTTCAAGTGATCACTGCCAATCAAAAAGCAAAAGAAATAACTTATCCATTCATTCCCCATTTTTCATTTTTTTAAATTGATCACCCCAACATGACTTGCAGACAAGAGATATTAGTCACACGATGGTTTCTAGTGAGGCATCAATCAAATATGTTATTGATGGAATCCATCTGACCTGAAAATTACAATCAAAACCCCCTTTTAAACTGCCCTGAGTTTGTCAATTATCACAAACTGTCACGTGACCAACATCTTTCGGCAACGAATTATGTAGGTGAATTTCAATTAGAAGAAATGGAAAAGAAGTGCTCAATGGATAAATAATTTCTCTTGTTCTCATGTTCTAAAGTCATGCGTGGCCAATTGAAGCGGATAAAGATTTTAAACAAACCTACATTTTCCTTATATGGTTTTGCTTTAAGAGTTAAAAACAGGAACATTTAGCAAAAAAAAAAAAAAAAATCTTTTATCTTGATCATTAGAAATCATGTATTCACTCATGTTTTGTGGTTCTGAATGCTAGATATTTCAGGAAAGTTTTTAATTTTTTTTTCCTTCATAGAATCAAATTGCTTTTCTGAAGAGTTACCAACTTGTTAGTTAGATAGCTTGGTTTGGTGTTTGCTTTGACGTCACTGGAGAATTTGATGAAGGAAGGAAGATGTATGAAGAGAACGTGTGTCAAGTACGAACGTAGACGCAGAGATGAAACACAGTAAAAGGAAAACGTACAAGTATTTGAATGGACAAATAAAGCGTTCATTCCATACAGTAATGACAAATAACAAATGAAAATGAAATGCATATAATGATAACATCATTACATTCGGTCGTGTGAAGAGGAAAAGAGACAACAAAAGATGGGAGCTTCGTTACCTTTGATAGTACAGTCGTTAGAGTTGAGGTGGTCTGAAATGCTTTTGAATACACGAGGCTTTGAGCCTACCAAGGAATGGTTATGGAGACTGGGTTCAGTGTGTATGCTTAACTTACAAGTTGCAAGTGCAACTTGGGACTATTCTCTGACACTGGTTGTCACTTGACAGACAGACCATGAAAAACAGAGAACGCTGGGTTTCCTCCATGTGTATTTCCCGAAGTGTGGAGAATTAGGAGAGATTGTTACGACTATCGGATAGTGAGAACCTTTTTTTTATTTATTCACGAGAGTTAGAGGTTTACATGCATTTGAAGCCTGTGGTGAGGACACGGTTGTATAGCCTTGTAGACTCACTCAAAAACTAAAGAAATCTTTGTTGAAGGTGATTATGTTGATGTTGACAGTTTTGGTTGACAGTTTCTAATAGAAGGTGATCGAAATGAATGCAACACGAGACGGACAGAAACGTTGGAGAAGAGTCTGAAACATTTCTAATTTTGATATCGATTCCTTGAGTTCTTGGCATTTGGGATGAATAGAGTTCTTTTGAGAACGCATTGAAAAGATGCTTTACATCGGTACAAAAAAGATTTGTTCATAAGACAAGAAAAAGAATTGTCTCGATCAGTCATGAAATAGCATTTTCAACCAATGTAATATGTATTTGCAATTTTCTGTGTATAGAAACCAGCGTTCGTTGCTATGGAAACAATGTGACGTTTCAGTGTGGATTAGGCAGACGTTTTATATTTTGCATTGAGAACGATAAAATATATCCTAATAAATAGAGGTCGTACATTAATGCCCTCCCGTTTTCCCAACCGAGAGGATTTTAGAAGTAGAATCTTAAGGTCAAGCAATGAAAAAGCAAAGAGAGGTCATCAGACACCGAAGTAAGGTTGGAAAGGAAGCGAAACACCTCGGCAAAATAACAAATGGTTGAATTCTGAAAATTTCGCACCGTGACTGTCGTATGGAAAATCACTCAACTTTCAACCTGTCTGACCACAGATAAGTAGCATTTGACCCTCATTTCATTTCAAATCATATTTACAATATTTTGCTAGAATTTTTAATGTAGATTCCATGCTTAAAGATCTCTCTCTCTCTCTCTCTCTCTCTCTTTCTCTCCCTCTCTCACTCTCTCTCTCTCTTAATAAATGGTTGACTAAAAAAAGATACTCTAGCGTACATAAATCTGGTTTGAAAATGTTTTACATTCTCTGTATTTGGAGCGAGTATTTTCGTTTTTGTGGTGGGGACTATGAATAAAGAACAAGTATTTTTATAAGAAAAAATAAAGACTTTAAAATTTTGTTGTTACAGTTAAGTTATATTTTGGTAGCGACTAAACCAAATGGTCCATGCATTTTCAAAAGACAAATATCTACTAATCTTACAGGATAATATAACCTTTGCAACAAATGAAGAAGTTATTTGTAATCATTCGATTATAACTCACTTGTCTTAGCGGAACAAATCTGGTTATTCAAGAAAAATCCCCAACAATTTTCCGAGTCTTTTTTTTCTTCGCGCTGTTTTTTTTTAACGGACATTTTTTTATGACGTCATAAACGATGTATAATTTTCAAACAAAATCGTTACGTTGTTCTGAATTCATCTGTTGCCAAGACAACCGTTCCAAACATTCACCTTGACAATCTGAAATAACACAACAATAAAGTTAAAGACACGTTGGATTTCCATAGAATAACAGATAAACTGGAATGACGACAAAATTTCTTTCAAGAAGCGGATCTTGGAATGGAAAAAAGAAGAAATATCACAGTCAATAAGTGAAAAACTGCAGAGTCCTAATTTGATGTCATGTAAAGAAATTCAAGAATGAATTTGGTTGGAATGAATATCCTTTACGACACCATTAGTATTTTCCACTGGATAACATCTGCATTAAAGTAAAATAATGCATCTAGAAATATTAAAATTATTTGAGATCAGGATGTTTTTATGAATTTGACAGAATAAGACCTCATAAAGGTGTGAATAGTTGAGAAAAAGGAAAAAATGATCTTTAGAATGGGTTCAATGGATTTAATGGATAGTTTTCAAGTCTTTTGACAAAATCTTTTGGCCAGAAGCGCAGGAATATGCAAACAAATGAACCCGTTGATATGAAGCCTGGAAAAAAATTTTTTCAAGAATAAACAAATATATTTTTTATAGTGGGTTTATTATAGCACTGATGTCTATCCTCAAATCTGGAGACAGAACAGGGCGCCTAGGAGCATATTTTTGATAAATGATTCATGGCAAGTAGAAAATAATGTAAGGGAATGAAATTATGAAGAAAAGCTAATTTTGTTAGTAACTCAATAAAAATATCTTTTGGCAACATGTTGGATGGGAAGTGATCAACCAAAAAATAAGCAGAAGAGTGATCAATGAATGGATTCATTCTTTCAATCTTAATCCTTTGTCTATTTTGAAAAAGTTCAAATTTAAAAGGAAAACAAGAAGCGGGGACGTTGTCAGGAAAAAAAACTGAATGAGCAATATAGAATGAACGTACATTGTAAATTGAACCATTATAAACACAATGAGGAGTTAATGTTCAAGAATGAAACTATCCTTATTTCAACTGTCCATAATACAGCTTAGATAATTGTCTTCACTCGGGAATACGATGAGCCAAATAGCATTAACGAGCACTGTCAGTGATATATCATCATTTTTGCACTCTTTACCCGTTTACATACCTCTACCCTGATTCTTTCTCCTCTCTCCACGCATTCACTTCAACTCAAACACATTTGACATTCTTGCATTTTTTTCTTTCCTGACAGACCAAAACACTGAAAATTAATGATAACAATAATAACAGAAGCAACAATGATAATAATAACGATGATAATAGAAATAATGATAATCATAATAATTGAATGAAAATCTTCCTTATTTCAAATAATGATCGAATCTTGTGAACAGCTGTAAGAAAACAAAAGCAACAACTCATCTTATGAATTCTTTAATGAAATTTTACAGTCCACGGGATTGAACTTCAAGAAGATGACATTTGTGCTGTAAAAGGTCCCACATAATCATCAACAAAAGATGGCCTTAGGCAATTGACTTATGTAACTCCTTTACTTACTGTATTTTCTGACCTTGGCAATCAAGCTCTCAGCTAATATCGATGTCCAGATCGAAAAATCTCTAATGGGAAAAACCTGAAGGTATTTTGAAAAAATGATATTGAATAAAAGTCTAAATTTCCAACACTTCTGCTCTGTAGTTGCCACCTATAAAATGCACAGAGACTGCCTGCCCGCCAGCTGGACCAACTTAAAGCCTGAAGAAACTTATGTTGGTAGTTCTGGTGACATTTTTAACGGGAAAGCTCTGATA
The DNA here is from genome assembly GCA_963457665.1 of Thysanoteuthis rhombus. Taxonomy (NCBI): domain Eukaryota; kingdom Metazoa; phylum Mollusca; class Cephalopoda; order Oegopsida; family Thysanoteuthidae; genus Thysanoteuthis; species Thysanoteuthis major. The sequence goes on from OY735224.1 coordinate 31,830,605, forward strand.
TGATAGGATCCATAATCCATGTTTAATTTCCATTATGCATTACTGGTTGTCAGTCTTCATCCGTACAAATCAGGTTGAAGTCTATATGAATTGTGATTTCCACCATACATTGCTTACATAGAAAGACTTGATGTTCGCTGGAGATCATCCAGCAATGAATCCCTTCTTCTGATGAATTCCTTTATTTGCATAAACGTTTGCCAAAAGAGGTTGAGGTGCAAGTGGCGTAACGTTTAAGCGCGTGGACAATGGAATAGGCGAGTTGGTGAGTTCCAGTACTTTCTTCTCATTCACTCACTTAATTTAAGTTTTGATAGTTCACGATTGAAATTCGATTCATAGAGTCTGTAAATGTTCACATCATCGATTGTATTTGAAATACCAAAAAAAAAATGACCGTATCCTTCAAGTAAAAGTGCCATTCTTACAAAATGTGGGTTTAAGATAATGCAATAGCGAAATTTTCACCTTTTAGTTGTTAAATGAAAGAGTCCACTGACCAATCAAAGGAAAATTTCACTGAAAGCGATGAAAACCCAAACATGCAACCAACGACAGAAAAATAACATCCAAACGAGTTATCGATAATGCCTATCGATTTATAGATATATTCTGAAAGATGCAAACAGTTTTTATCCATTTGACAGTTTGAGTAAAGACAGGTTGCAACCAGGATTCGGATAATCATTTCAGGAATGTATTTCCTTTTTGAATTCAACTAAAGCACAATTTAAATGAAAGTCAATGTCCTTTACAGCAAAAAGTTAATCAGCTTCGTATTCTTTCTTAATATTTGTTAGGATTTCGATACAATATGAAGTCTAGAAAATCATTGGTATGATATTGTCTTCTAAGGATTTTCCATGGAGATATTTTGAAGATAATCAAATGTTAGCCACGGGGTTCAGTGCGATATAGGATGTTGAGTGATATCGAAGTTACCTAAATTGATAACACAAGTCATACATCCTATCCAAGTTGGTATATCCATGCTTGGCTTGGTGAAGACATGTATAATGCATATGATACCTGTCAAAAATGACAGAATTATCCATGTATGATGCAGGAACCATTTGGATAACAGTCGATGTGAATGTGAATATCATGGCCATGGTCCTGAGCTTATAAATCGGAAGCGTAATGGTGTGCAAGGGATATTTAGAACTTCCTTCATCTTGATGGGTCGAAATCAAAATTTGATTTATTTAATCAAAGCCGGGATACTATATAGAATTCAGGTCATTCTAATACCGTAGAGAAATAGTATTGTAGAATTTCAAATGATTATTGCGAATGCATCTCCAATGTCACTGTAGTAATCTAAAAATTAGCGCTTTGAACTTGACTCAATTCAGGGGTCAAGATTCAGCAATTGATTCAAATAATATTGTGTAAAAGAAAAGGCTTCAAGTTCATGTGAAAATCAAAATATTCGTAATTTAAACTGAATCTATGAACTAATGCAAATCAATGCTATAGAAGCCGAGATGAACACATCCACCAGAATAAATTCATCAGTTTTCTTAATTTTATAATAAAAAGGAATTACAATCGTCAACTAAAACTGTCATCAAAACTGTTGTTTCTTCAGTCTTTTATAGGATCTGGCTACCTGTCTATGTATGCATAGATTGTGCAGGGTATACCAGTAGAGTTACAAAACTGAAAAACATTTATTCCTCATGCGTAGGATGAATTTTTTGAAAAAATAAACTAAATACCTTGAACACTACCGCGAACCACGTGGAAGTCAAAGTATTCGTATTTATTGCTAATTTACCCCCACCCAAACACCGGAACAGAAGGTCAATGTGCAATGAAATCTTAGGCTAAACTCAACCTTAGTCTGTGGCTTGCAACATTCAAGTGCTTCAACAAAAAAAAAGCGAGAGAAGCACCCTTTTCATTGATCATCCTTTTTTCTATTGATCACACCCTACGGAGCATGCTACCAAAAGACGTTGGTCGTTAGACGGTTTCTATTGGACGACTAAGCAGATCTGTTTCCAGTTTTTATACTCTATTCCTTCTGTTAAACTTCGTGTTGAAAAGATTTCGTCAATTATTACTTTATTATTTGAATTCATTCAGCCAAATCAAATAAAAACACCAAAATATCTGATTTACATAATTTCATTTTTATCATTCTTTGCACGTAAAGCATTCCAATGAAACAGAAGCTTAAAAAAAACAGACAGAGAAAAACAGGCCATTTGCCGAGAGGATTTCTCAAAAAAGGCTTAAATTATGTTTCAGTGTAAATCTTAAAATAATTGCGGAGGTTTCATTCCTAGTGGTATTTTCCAGGAATTGAGCGAATGCAAAACATGATACCACATACTTACAATAAGCAGTTAAAAAGAAAAGAATACTTGCTGCTTGATGCTATTCAGCAAGAACATATATTTTTTAATTGAACCCCCATTACGAACCCAATCTTTTGGGGTATTATGAAAAAACAAGATTTTTTAGACTCGATTCGGAGTAAATGGTGAAATGTCAAGCACTCTGAAAGCATTAGGGCAATTCCATATTTCATACTCTCAGAAATTATGGGAAAATATTCAAAGACATGCTCA